>QFET01026047.1:0-11390 GCA_003316355.1 Tuber calosporum | reverse complement strand
GAAGTAGGGCCCCAGCCTTTGATTTTTTGGTGAGGGGACAGCTTTGGCTGTTTGTGCCACAGGTGACGTAGGGTACCCGGAAGGGCGCAGAATGGCTATAACTAGTATCTCCATATAATTTTGATATGAATACAGTACGGATTGCACTCTATCATACCCCTATGCCAAACTTGATTGTCGTCCTCTCTGTAGCCGGATTGAATCACTTAGCCAAGGTCACCCACTCTTTTCATAAATTTTGAGAAAACCACTGATCCCAAAATACAGGTCCTCTTTTTGAACTTGACTTGGTAGGGTATAAAAGTTAATGCATTTGCTTGACTACACGAGGAAAACATTTGCCTAGTCATTCAAGACATACTCTTTTTGGCGTAACTGGTTTATTCCTCGGAAATGCCTCTCCCAATTGCTGCTCATACTCTAAGCAATGTGGTGGATATCAAATATTTACGTACAAGGAATACCCCTTTCAAATACCAAAATAGCCAAACTCACGCATTTGTCTCTTGCAACTTTGAACCCTTTTGCTGTGTGAGATGATTACACTATTGATTATTTTTTAGATCTTCCAAGGAAGATCAGTATCAACCTATTCCGGCACAGCTTGAGGTTGCTATATCTCTGATTAGGGAGATATCCACTAGGCTTCTACGTAGGATACATTCAATCTTTGATGGATCTTCAATCTGGGCGATATTTCTAGGATGTAGGCACACTATCCTATCTTTTCTAATACCTCCAACAATTGATGGAACTTTAGACTAAATTTCTTCGCTGGTCACTGAGTGTGTATGCTTTTTGGATTTAATAAGACCTGGTCCCCAACCAAAATGTCAGATTGTTCCTTAGACTTATGGTTATACTACTTGCATATATTCTCCAGTATTTGTTCCAATGCCTCTCTGGCCTATAGGTGTATCATTTGTATGCCGTGTGAGTATAAATGGGGACTGGGATGTTGGGCTTCGTGTCACTACACACCTCCGATTTGTAGTTAGAATCAATAGTTTGCGTCGAACTGTGACAACCTATCTGTGCTAGTTATCTATCTATAGTAGGGATGATCCACAAGTGGTAACAACTGGTACGATTCTGTGTGATCATAATTGACAAAGTTTCTTAATTATCATTCCAAAACTTAGTTGGTTCTTTTCTGGTTACCCATCGATCTCCAGGTGTTACAATCGTGTCCGTAAAGACCTCGTACCCTTGCATAGCAATGCATGTTTATCCCATCACCTCAACAACTACCCTCACCATGAACCCTCCACTTTCCCTGAGAGCTAGTGAAGACCACAATAAAGATATTTATACACTGTATCAGCATAAATATATGTGGTATTATCAAATTTCTAAGTCTTTAGCCAACTCCAAGTCAACTGTTCAGATAGTGGTCTAAAGAACCAGATTAAGAGGTGGAAACTCCCATAATGCAAAAAGAGCTAGAAGAGCAACCACGATTACCGAAACAAAATTCAATGATAAAGGAGTCTATTATCAATGCCAAGCCTTATATATTATGATACGACTTTACCTAGAAAGGTAATATTGGGTCAGGCAAGTCCACGTTTGACAATACTCTTTCAGAAGGTGGTTTCAAACTTCTGATACCCTGTAAAAACTGTTTTTGGGGACAAGGACAAAAGGAGAAAAGAAAGGAGTTTCCTAGGAGAAGGAGGAAATGGAAAGGGGGATGGAATTGGGTTATTTTTGTAGATGAAGCAAATAATATTTATGATTTAAATCTAACTGTTAGAAAAGTTAGAGTTGGACCTGGTGAAGAGTTGAAAGAAATACACAGAAGCCAAGCTATAGGTCTGAGAGGACTAGTAATGGGGTCTATACTTCAATCATGAAGGGTAGCAGGACTCTATTAATTCTGGTGAGAAAGGGGGGTGAGAAGGATAGGACTAGGAAAAGGGATAGAGTTGGTCTCAATTCCCACTAATATGCAACTGAAATCCACCAGCCATACCTCTTACCTTTTATAGAAGGTCTGGATTGGCATTTTAAGAATATCTACATAGCTGCCGACAATACATCCTAAAATTGTGGTAAGGAAAAGCGAAAATTGGAGGCAGACTGTTGTTACAAGAAACTTCTTTAGCCGCCCAACTCACCAGATCTCAATCCAATTGAAAATACCTGTGCACAACTCAAAAGAGCCAGCACCAAGCGATTCTCCAAACTAGAAAGATAACCTCACAGTGCTGCTGTAGTGTTTGAGGAAGGCAAGCAGGAGTGGGATTTAATTCCTGTAGTGAAGTTGGATGGAAAGTGTAAGGCACAAAAGACTCCTAAGAGGCTTACAGGACACTCTGAAAGAAGATCACAAATGCGAATCACAGCACCCAATCAGATCCCTCCCGAGCCTGCATTCGGCCCTGGGTTCGCTTTGGGAGATATCTCAGGTACATGGTGCAGTTGCTCGTTTACTTAGCAAAGGGTGTATTTGGAACACATCCTGTAACCCGATATACATCGTTGCCGTCCATCCGACTTGCTGCAAACCCCAGGGTATACAAGAGGGCAGCGCTTGCTACATCAAGGAAGTGGAACGCAGCGATTGCATCAAGACCTCCCTGAGTTACACCCCATTGAGGTTTACAGAGCTCTGGGGGTCCTAGATTGTTATAAATACACATTTGAAGTAGGCTACTCCGACACACAGCGAGAGTACGCTGACGCCACCATTATGCCTATAAGGTCAATTCACCTACAGAACACGTTAATAAGGAGAGGCAGTGAAGTCAAGAAGTTGTTGGCCCGATCGTGAACAATAGTCATCCTAGAAGCGAGACCCAGAGCAGTCTAAGACGGTACAAACCAGACTCTGCCAATAATTAAGCTGGCCCCTTAGAGTTCCAAGAAGTTATTAGTACATTCCAAACTGGGCTGCTATGTCTTAAGAGCTGAAGGAAGGATAACAACTCAAACTAAGTGGGTACACACCCTCAGAGAAGCCAGGAGCTCTGATCATACCATCAGATATGAGGGGAATGATAAAGTTTTCTGGGTCAAAGCAGGTTCGCTCTTGGATCATGAGACGAGTATGACGGAGAAAATATTTATTTATAAGTAAAGCGGTTGTAGTTCGCGTCCACTCTGACACGGGTTATAAATATCCATCTGCCTCCCTAGCTCTAGCCATCCTAAAGAAGTGGAGAAGAGATATTTGCAATATCATAAGTTTTACACAAAACTCTTTACCTAGAGGACTTGGTCGACAATCTCAGATTACAAAGAAAGATTTAAGCCTAGTCCTATTTGCATGCCCTTAGAATGAATTACCCTTAATAGTTTGTTGATATTTCTCCTTGTTACCAAGGCTAATAATACAACCATCAGTTACATAGATGTAATACTAGTGCAATCATACAAGCTCATAGCTGATTCCACCTTCCTGGACGAGTCAATTCTAGAACCTCGTCAATAAAGCTTTCTCTCCACTCTCGAAACCCTCCTATATGACTCCCTTCCCGAGATTGACTTCCTACCTTATCCTGAAAAACCCTCATGGTTCAATGGCCCTAAACTTGTACTGACACCAGAAAGTGTCTAAGAATGCTATAAAGTACATCGGAGGCCACCCATCAGGTGGCACCCCCTCATTGACCACCACAGTGAGGAAAGCGGAATCTCAAGTTCCTTTGACTCAAACTTATCCTTTACACCCTACATGTGGGAATTTGGAAGAGACCCACTCGCTTCCTAAACAATGTCCTCATGATAACTGACTGTAGACTTGGACAAAGCGATTTCCGACGTGAAGGAAATTTCGCTGATTGGAAGTGACTATGCACCGGGATGCTCCAGATCACCTATGGCTCTATGCCATCTCTCAAACCCATTGGAGTGAGCACGTCAGCCCCAGGAACTCCCACGAGTACCCCAAGACCTGACGACGCAATAAACCCTTCCTTGGAAAATTGGCAGAACACATTGCACGAGCCAGGGGCATGTTGGACCGAAAACCTCTAGAATTGTTGACAATTCCTATCTGGCTTACCATGAACTGTTCAGCCAAGTGTAGGCTCAGGCGGACTAACTTACACACCATGGACACGGAATTTCGTGCGTTGAACAAATAATAGGAGAAGAACTAAAACAGGTTCATACCGTGTTGGACATGCTGGTGGCAGAGACAATCACATGTCAAATTGCAAAGACGAAGAAGCTGGAGGCCAAGTTACGAGATGCACAACAATGTGCGAAACACCATGAAGTAGTAAGTACTCAACTTCATTCTAACATTGGTACAACATGGCAGAAATCTCTGGACCTAGATCACCAATTGGAAGAAGCCCTAGCCTGCTAAAGAGAAGAACTTCGGTAAACCCAAGTTGCGCCCAGAAAGAATATGAGCGTACCAGAGGAGAGTTAAGAGGACTCCAATAGCGATTAGTTCAAGAACATATTTTGAGAGTAGCCAACGACCCGAGGCACAATGCAGTGTCAGTTCCAATAAATCACATTAAAGCACAAATAAGGGCTGCAGTATCGCAATTACAACTTCCCCAAAACCCACCCTCTGCATGGAAAACTGTGAAAACACAACCAGTGGAAAATCGATGGCAGGAAAGGCGAACCACTACTGATAGAAGGAAAGAATTTCAGTTAATGCCCTCTTGTGCCAAGGGGAAAGGAGACGACTGTGTAGACGAAAACAACTGCAATTGGAAAAGGACAGCACTACTTCCACCAGCGAAAGCACTCAACCAGAAAGACGATGATCTAGGTTCAGAAAACTGAGGTGGCCCATCTCAAGCACATTGAGAGCCATCACGTAAAATCATACTAGCTTGAAAGTTCCAAACCGAAGCCAATGCACTGGTCGACCAACTAGGGCAAGCATGGTCAATGACCAACCACCGCCATGCAGATCCACAAATTAACTTCCAGTATAAGCCTAGTCAGAATATGCGAGTATGGCCACCCAACTGCGTGAACTACTTTGGAGAAACCTATAGTAATGGGAAGACTATGAAGAAAGCAACAAGTATGCGTTAAGAAGAATTGAAGGAACCGAGATGGTACCTTTCACAATAACCTATCCAAAGAAAATGACCGTGGACCTCAGATTCCCATAACATGAGGGTTATAATATCTGTATCACTGTCCGGGCTGAAGTTACAGAAAGATTTTCTGGACAGCATAAGGCACAAAAGGCCTTAGCCGGGATGGTGAATATCAGATATATATAGGGGACCCAGCGAAGAACCTTCTTACCATGGAAAACCCCAACAACGTGGCAGAAGTATACAGTATTGCTTGGAGAATGATAATTACTCAGCAACTCCCTATTGAAGCTATACGGACGCTACCCCAAGCAAAATATGACTTTGATAGTGAATGGATCAAGGCAGTGTGCAGGGTTATCAAGGCAGAAGAAAGATTCTAGGAACAACAACGGCTATTATGAAAAAATGAGTGCGGAACTACTACCTTACAAAAAAGACAACATCAGGAGGAAACCAAGTGCAGCAACACCACTGCGGGTAATAAAAAAGGCAAAACCTATCCGGGAGTAGCAAAGGCTGTCTACATATTGAAAAACCAAGAGTAAAAAGGGCAAAAAGGCGAAGGCGAAAGAAAGGTTGACCACCAAATTGGGTGAAAGCTCATAAAGGCATCTCTGAGAACAAAATTGATGAGCGAAAGAAAGCCAATGATTGAACTCATAGCACTTTGCCTAACCATACTTGCAAGTTAAGTAGGAAAGAGGCCAAGGTATCAGTTATAAGTCAATAAATGGGAAATTTGAACCCCAATATCGACGACCCCTGGTAACAATAGGGCAAACTGCACCCTCCGCTAGGGACAACCAATCAACCGGCCCAGGATTTGGGCAATGGACAATATGGATTAAACTTAATCAAGATTTTGAGGCACCAGTACCAACCGTGAATAGCGAGTCGGTTATGGACGCCCCTCCGAAACAGAAATCAAATAGGGAACTGGACCTCTGAATGGTACTACGAGCAGGTATTGTGCGCTTCTCCATAGAAACCTCAAAATGAAGCGTGAGTTAGGTAAAGCCATCTATACCTACATAAGCATTGTCGATCTAAGGATAACAGGCTAGCAAAGAGCGTTTAACTTGCAGGGTGGCTCGTTGTAGTGGAGGACTAACTTCGGGAACCTGAAACTCAGAAAGAAGAACGCAGAGCATAATATTGGATGTATATCGGACCTCTGTATGGAAGACGGTCAATCAAACCCAGGTCCTTATATATCCCTAAATCATTACTAGAAATCCAAGGAAGAGTGCACAGACTAGAGCTAACTAGGGACTTCTTAAGAAAATACCATACGAAACAAGTCTAGCCTGGAGCATGAGAAACCTACCTGCAAGGAACATATATTACTGGTCGGCTGGACAACATAATAATTCCACTAACAGAACAGGATCCCTGACATCAAGAGAAATGTAGTTTAATGAGAATGAGAAACTAAGGATAGCTGGTTCGCACGATAAATAGAGCGTGGTGAATTCGGGCTGTCCCTGAACTACGGCTTTGTGGATAAGTAGACTTGAATGACACATTTGGTAATTGAGGCGATAAGCCAAGAATACCTTTGCACAAGAAAGCTCACTATCACCTAATGATACGAGTTCAGCTCCAGTTAGACAAAGGAAGGCTGCAGGGCAAATGGCAGGTGTATGTGAACCCATCGTCAAGGACTAAAGACCTTAGGTATTAGGCTACCCAGTATACCTAAGACAATGAATATAATTTGTGTTAGGAGGCTTGCAGAGCCAAAACCATGCGGGCATAATAAAAAACACAAGAGTTATCAATATAACCAATATGTCACACAAAAGACCTGCACAGGCCCAAAGTGTTTATTACAAAAGAAACAAAAGAGAAGCACTAGCCCCACCTTATTATTCTTGCCCAGAAGGTAGGGCAACTATTGAAGCAAATAGAGAACGGATCCAGATTCATGTATTATTAGACTAAGGGTCTAATAAATTCCAAAAAAAACAAGAACTGGTTAATAAAATCACCTGCCATAGAACAAAGCACAAATAGCTACGACATATACACCTTTGAAGGAACAGAAGCATCAAATGGGCGCATACCCTACACACACCCAATCTTTTGAGAAATCTGCAGCAATACTCTCTGAGCTCATCTTTCCTGCGAAATTGCTAAAGCTGGCAAATATGATCTCATCATCCCTTTTGGATGGTGGTATACAGAACATCCCATTCGGCACAGCGAGGACAAATGAAAATATATATTTAAAGATTAAATAGTCGCAGTCATGTTAATGATGAAGGCATAAACCTGATATTTGAAAGGGACGAGACTATGGCCTATGACCCATAAGCACGATATGTTGGAAGAATCAAGGTGGCATTCCCTGCAGAGGTAACTAAGTTCCAACAAATACCTCAGGAATAGCTGGCATTATAGACGGTTTTTGTACTGGAAATGGCATAGAAACCTGCATGAAAAGAACTTTTAACCAAGCCATTAACTTAATATCCGGCTGAGTACCGCCATTGGCCTGATATATCCTCTGCCAGACCCCAAGCTGGATTTTCTTAGTAAATACCTACTGAAAATGCAGGATCAAGGTAAAATAGAGGAAAGCAAATCTCCTGTATGGGCTACTATGTTATTAGTCCCTAAACTTGACAGTTCGACGAGGCTATGTGTGGACTAACGACAGTTGAATAAGTTAATGGTAGCCAACAAATACCCACTACGCCTAATGAGTGAGCTCCATAAGTGGGTGGCTGTAGCACAAATTATATTAAGCACAACTTAAACGATAACTAACACCTCCAGAGAATAAAGTAAGGTGATGATTGGAAATCAGTATTCAGGACTCGAACTGCTATATTGAATACAAAGTAATGCTATTCGGGTTGGTCAATACGTCAGCCTTATTCCAGGCTATAAAGAACAGAATTCTACATTAATGTTTAGATCATGGTGTGGTGGTATACAGGGACGACATCCTGATATCCTCCATGACAGAGAAAGAACACAACGACATGGATAACAAGGTCCTCTCTCTTTTATAAGAATATGATATAGTGTTATCAACTACCAAGTCAGTTTTTCTGGTCAAAAGAGAGGAGTTTTTGACTTATATTGTATCAATCGTGGGAGTCACCATGAGCAGAAAAAAAGGTCCTGAGCATGAAAAATTGGAAGGCACCAAGTTCTGTCAAGGAGTGAAAAATTCTTTGTCTTTGCCAATATTTCCGACTTTCATTAAAGATTGCTCCCAAATATGCAAATCAATTACCGAAACATTGAAGGGCGACCCCAGGAAATTCAGCTTGGGGACAGAACTAGAAGGGGCTTTTGAGGAACTCATACAAAGATTCATTTCAGCCCCAATATTCTTTTATTTTTACCCAGACAGAGAAACCATTATGGAAACTAATTATAGCGAATCTGCCTTAGGACGGGTCCGCTCACAATTTGAGGACAAAAAAGTAGAGCCCGTGGCTTTCGACTAGTGAAAACTGAGCCCGGCTGAATGAAATTATGAAATCCAAGACAAGGAACTTCCCGGGATTCTGGAAGCATTCAAGTAGTTGAAACAGTACCTGGTCGGAACAGAAAAACCATTTATAGTCTACTCTGATCAACAAAATCTACAGAACATCCTTACAAACAAGGTATGGAATCCGCGGCAGATAGGGTGGGCTCGACAACTGGCGAACTACAAGGTCAAGATTGTCTATCGACCTGGAAAACAAGGCGAAAACCTTGGTGCATTAAGCTAATGGCTGGAGTACCGTCCTGAGGAGGTAGCTGCGCATTGCGAACAGTTAATATTCTAGCCTTCTCACTTCAAATCCCACTCGTGCAGTTTAACCAACAAGAAATGGAGAAAATATTAATTTGGACAAAGTCCTCTGGTTCCTTGCGAATTATATAGCAAACTATAAAAGCACACATGCCTATGAAAGGGTCCCGACTAGTAGCCTGACACAAACTGTAAGCACTTGAGGATTTCCTAATTCCAGCCAAAGTACAAAGACTGCTAGTAACTGTGTAATCTACTCCCAAGTATCTTGTAAATCCGAAAGGGACTCTAATGATACTATTATGAGAGGGGGCAAAGCGCCCATGGATAGGTCTTCAATATATATGGTAAAAGGTATGAAACTAATAAAGTGACCATTCAACTAGTAGTATTAAAGATGATAGTCCTAGGAGGCGTTGGAGTCCGAATTCTTAAGGGATTGCTGGCTCTATAAATAAGAAAGATTGTAGCTAGGAAAGCTTAACAAAAGCGCACATATCCTGTCCAACAAACCTGCTAACAGAGGCAGCATAACAAGGAAACCATATTCTGAAAACAGAGGGTTCAAAGCGACAGGATAAAGCTAATAAAACAAGGAATGGAATCCAAACAGGAAGGAACCAGAGATCACTAATACTATACAAATCCAGTAGGTATTGCGGGAGGACAGCAATAGCTATAGGGGTTAAAGCAAGGAGGGGTTAAGGATAAGCTAAATAATGAAAGAATAACCAATTAGGAAGCCATAACTAGGTAGGAAAGGACAACCAAATAGTAGTGGTTATCAGGTATTAACCCAAATAAGTAATAACCAATATCAGGTCAATAGTAATAGTATACATATAATAGGATTCCGTTACATTCCCCTTAAAAGAAATAAAACAAACAAAACAACCAGCCATATCCAAGAGGGCTAATGACCAAACTGCCTTTGGAGCTTTCAAATCAATTTCAAAATATATAAACTTATCGGTAAACATATATCCAGCCCTTGTGTCAGGATGTTACACCTTTATTAGCCCCATAGTTCTGAAGAAGATACCATGAGGCATTTATCTTTCCATCTCAGATTCATCCAAGGTGGAGAGTGTCGTGCTGGTCACAGATTCTAATTAGTCCGAGTCCTGAACAAGTTTCCAAAATCCGTTAGGGTGAAGCTCAGCTGAGATGCGAGCATAGTGTGGTTTTCTGGAATGTCCAGGTAGGGAAAGTCTCACCATGGGACCAAGGGAGTCTGAAAGGTATAGATTCATTATTGGTATTGAACCAGTATGATCTGAGGATCGTGCAGCTGCCTTCTAGGTTGTAGAGGGGTTCCTATGTTGCTAGGACTTCGTTATAGCCTTTCTAGTGGATCAAGAACTATCTCTATCTGTGATAGATTCAATCTTGGAGGATCTTTTCTATTTCCCCTTGCTCAGGTCCACAAGCATCGATAGTGACAGGTTCTTTGGGTATGAGTTCGGGTTTTCCTACGAAGGCGAAGGGGTTTGGTTTAAGGTAAATGCGAAGATGGCTGTGATGGATCCAAGGCTGGATTCCTGCCATCACAGGGGGGAGTATGAGTTTGTAGTTGTTATGATTGTCAGGTCTTTCGCTCACTGAGAAGGGTCCTAACCATAGTCCAACTAGATAGAGGTTTCTTCTAACCTTATGGACTTACAGTGATGACTTAAGGATGACTTTAGATATGTTAGAGATGCTTGTCAGTCCATGCTTTCTTCTGTTTTTGCTGGAGCTAGTTTGGCGTACTCTGACCTTCTTGAGGGCATCTTTGGCAAGTTGCAAGTTCTTCATAATCTGGGAAGCAATCTCGTCTGCTACTGGTACTGAAGTGGAGCGAACTCTGACGCTGGCATGGAAGTTTGTTAGTTTGTGAAAGGTGATTTCGAAGCAGCAGAGTTCTGTACTATCGCTAGGTGCTGCATTGATTGCAGTTAGAACTTGAGGTAGGTGGAGAACCCACATGGTTCCTTTAGGATTAACATAGTTCCTGAGGCATTGGCGAACAGTTCTGATTATGCATTCAGTCTGTCAATTGGTCTGGTGATGGTAAGCTGTAGCCATGATGAGATCAACCTGGAGAATCGCCATTAGCTGTGTCCAAAAGCATGAGGTAAATTCGGGATCTCAGTCCGAGACTAGGGAGGTAGCGAAACAATGCAAGGGGAAGACTCGCTCAATTAGGGTGTGTGTTGTTGAGATGGATGTGAAGTTCAGAGAGACTGGTGTGAGGTATGTAAAGCCAATGAATTGATCTATGATAACCATGATGAGTTCCTGTTTGGAATCGCTAGTGAAAGGTCATGCAATGTCAATTGCAAGGGACGAGAATGCTTCTCAGGTGACAGGGAGGCGGGTGACTACTCCTTTAAGGACAGTTTTAGGTTGCTTGTTGAGTAGATATAGGTGGCATCTGCGGACATAGTCATTAAAATCGCTCAGGATGGAGAGCCGGTAGAAATTCCTTAAGGCCTGTTCAAAACATTTCTGGTAACCCTTATGTGATATTTGTTCAAGGGTAATGCGCACAATTTCCCCTCTGATATTAGCACATTCATTGCTTGTTCATTGTTCATAGGCGACACAAGGACAGTCTCTACTGTCATCCA
>QFET01025941.1:0-11936 GCA_003316355.1 Tuber calosporum | reverse complement strand
TGCTCGTTACCTCATATTGCTCTCTGATGAGCCGGGACTTTTGAAAATCAGAAGAGTTGTCAAGATCAAGGCGGTTCCTTTAGTAGGGTTTTCTTTGTTTTAGGAAGTTTACTGTGGGTTGCCTATGTGGGCATGAACAGCGGTGGAGCAGATTTACAGTGTGGGCTTTCTTGTTCTTTCCTGCCGATTCCTTTTTGAATCTATATTTGGCTTTGTTGCTGTGGGAATGAGGGATTTTTGTGCAGTTGTTGGCGGCTGGGCTGTGTGTGGGCACCCATTTTGGGGCAGGATGTGTGGTTGGTTCCAAACCATAGGCACTTAGGGCGGCTTGTTTTCGCCTAAGCCTGTGTGGCAGCTTTGTGAGTGACATACCTTAGGGTCAAATCCTGGGTGTCCTGAGGGAGATTTCTGGGGGGGTACAAAGAAAGTGTCGGTTCCATGTGGAACTCCACCTACCTGAGTCGATATTCTGTAGCCCCTTTATAGAAGAGTTTTGCACCTATTTAAGAAAATAAATTCGCAGATTTAACAAAAAAAAAAAAAAGAGTATGCATAATAATAAAGAAACTTACAAATTATGCCTTTACCCAATAAGAAAATAACGCATATATCACCTCTTTGTATTCAGTCCAATATTAATGAAAATACCATAAATAAAACTCTATTTTTAGTAATGTCTGCAGTGTACACCTTTTACAGGTGACATAACCAAGTAAGTGAAAATACAATATCTATCATTAAATCAAAGGAAACATAACCTAGAAAATATCAACAATAGTGCTTCTGGAAGTATCAGAGGTCTGGAAACAGTACCTGGTGGGAACAGAAAAAACACTGGCAGTCTACACTGATCATCAAAATCTACAGAACCTCATTACAACCAAGGGGTGTAATCCGTGGCAGAAAGATTGGGCATAACGACTGGCGAACTACAATTTCCGGATTGTCTATCAATAGGGCAAAAGATGACTCAAAGCCTTGTGAATTAAGCCGACAGCTAGAGTACCGTCTTGCGAAGGGAGCCACGGATAGCGCATCATCAATACTCAAGTCTTCTCACTTCCTAAACACACTGAGGAAGTTTTACCAACCAGAAAGGGAGAAAAATTAATTGGCACCAAGTCTACAGGTTCCTTACAAATAAAATTGCCATCTCTAAAAAACAAGAATGCATATGATAGGTTCCCGACTAGTAGTCGGAGATTACCTTTTTGCACTAGATGATTACATAATTGCAGCCAAAGGACAATGACCGGTCGAAATAGGAATTGCCATTAGATTGCCAACAGGAACATACAGGCGTTTAGCACAGCGAAGTTGAAAGGGAGCTAAATATGTAATAGCATTGGTGGAGGAGTAATCGACGCAGATTACATTGGCTGAATCAAGTATCTTGTAATGAACGATGGTGGATGAGATTGCCAGCTCTCCAAAGGGGACCGAATGGCATAAATGATCATGGAGAATATAAACGTAGCTCCCATGATGGACGTTGACGGACTGGAAAATACTGCAAGAGCCCAAAGTAGATTCGGAACCAAAGATTTATCACCAAGACGGTCAACTACGACTCGGAGCCAAGTAGTTGTCACCTACTTTCAAGCCAACCAAACCATAACAGGGTTCCTCGAATAAATACACCACCAGGCAAGTCACAACAAGGCATATTCCAAATTTTTAACCCAATAATATCCTAAGTCACCATTAGGTAATATGACCAAGAGGTATTAAAGACGAGCACGGAAGCAGGACAGTTGGAGCAAGATTGGCAAGAAACCAAGCTGGATTTGGAGGGATTGATCAACCTGGACGAACCACGGTCAAGTCTATGGACTACAACTGAAGGATTAATCTAATACAAGAATTGCCTATACATTATAGAAAATGAGCAGCTACAAACAGCTATAGCCAAAGGATGCCATGATTCAAAGTTAGCACGACATTCTGGTCAAGAAAAGACAAAGGATATATTTACCAGAGACTTTCACGTGAAGGGACTCACAACATGTATCAAAGACTACGTAGGGTCATGCGATAAATGTCAACCTAATTTACCACCAGGACATGCATAGTTTGTTGTACTGCAGCCCCGGGAAGTTCCGTTTGCGGCCAGGTTATCCATATCTACAGACTTCATCACACGATTCCCAGAATTACAAGCAAGAAGTCCAATTATACCAGTTGTGGATCTCTATACAAAGATGGCTCACATTATTCATGTTGAAGATTATGCAAAGGTTGAGGATGTTGCGAATGTCTTCTTGAGGAAAGTCTGGAAGCTAGATGTACTTCTTGCAGAAATCATTTCCGACATGGATGCAAAGTTCTGCTGAGAATTCTGGGAATGACAATGCAAAGGCTTAGGGATAAAATAAAAGATGTTCACTGCGTACCTCAAACCAACTGATCGACAAAAAGTACGGACCAACCAAGTGCTGCAAGGATACCTCTGGAACTTTGTCAATTAGGATCGGGGGAGTGGTACTAGTTACTACTATTAGCACAATATGCCTACATCAATTCAGTAACCAATGCTACTGACATTTAACCTTTCTAAGCAAAGTATGGATTCAATCCACAAACAGAATGGAGGAAGGAAATAGAAGCCTAAATTCCATGCGCTAAGCTATATGCACACTGGATGCAAACAATTTAAGGACAGGCCAGTGAAGCTCAACCAAAAAGAATGGGAAAATATGAGCAAATATTACAAACGTAAGGCTAAAAAGCAACTGGAGATCAAGGTAGGGGACGCATTCACGTTAAATGCAAAAAATATATACACTAAGCGCGGATCAAAGAAGTTTAGTCGAAGGTTGTATGGCCCGTTTAAGGTATTGGAAAAAATGCGGGAATGCACCTACAGACTAGAAATATCATTCTGATGGAAGATCAATCCTGTATTCCATGTATCTCTGTTGTAACCCAATTGAACATCCAAGCCGCCAGCAAGGGAACAACGTACCTGAGCCCAGTGGGAAATTGATTCAGATCCTGAATGGGAGATCGAAATAAAGGTCAAGAGTAAAATAATCTCTTACACCCTTGGGTTGAAGCTTGGATCATGAAAATGACGGAGTTATAGTATTATATGAAGTGGACCATATGTTCAGAGGACGAAAATACTTAGAAACTACACAAATATTAAGAACAGATGCCGGAGATTGTGGAGGTATCTCCTGGAGAGATTCACGATATGCCAATGCGGGCAGATGTTGAATGACAAGTGAAAGGTTTCCTAGTGTGTCCTAGCAGACCTCAGGGGTATTTCACCCTATCAAGTTGAGTTCCAAGGAGGAAATGTTAAATTTGATTATATTTTAATTTTGGCTAAAGAGAGTGAAACTTTAGAAAAAATGATTCAGGACAACCACACAGAGGAGAGAAGACGTATTGGGGACAAACATCTCCTGTGAGGATTAGTTGACACTCAGAAAAAAGAGTATGAGGCCGAACCTCTACAGACAATAATACTTCTATGGCCCTGATGTTCGCGCTGGGAATTGCCAGATGCACCTTATGCAGTTACTTGTTCACTTAGCAAAACCAGTAATAGGAACACATCCTGTGACCATGTGTACGTCCTCACCGTCTACACGACTACATGCTGTCCAAAGGGTATATACGAGGGCATTTCTGCCTACGTCAGGGATGTGGAATGATCAATCTGTGAACAACCCATCCAGTTCAACCTTGATAAGGTTTACAGAGCCTGGGTAGTCCTAGATGGGTATGAATGCACTATTGAAGTATGCTACTCTGACACACACTGTGAGTACGCTGACGCCTCCATGATACTTATAAGGGTAAAGAATTGAATGGAACTAGTTGATAAGCAAAGGGAGTGAAGACTAGAAGGTATTGATCAGATCGTTAATAATACTCATCCTGAAAGCCAGCTGCACAGCCAGATGTGATAGTACAATGGAGACTTGGCCCCCAACCATGGTGGCCCATTGGATGTCTAAGAGGTCCTTAGTCGATTCTAAACTGTGCGGCCATATCTTAACGTCTGAAAGAAGGGGGACAACTACTACTAAGTAGGTCGATACCCGCAGAGATGTCAGGAGCTCAGATCATGCCATCAGCTGTCAGGGAAAAAAGAAAGTTTCTGGGTCAAAGCGGGTTCGCTGTTGCATCAAAGGATGAAAGTTGGAGCCACAATACTCATTTATTAGTAAAATAGTTTTTAATCCGCGAACACTTTGAAGCAGGGTTTTAAATGTTGAAGTGCCTTCTGTGCCTTAGCCATCATCAACAACGGAGAAGAGCTCTCATCAATATCATAGGTTTTGCTCAAAATCTTTGACTACGACCCTTCCGAGACAATCTCCGGTTATCAAGAGAGATACAAGCCTAATCCAATTCGCTTGCTCTTAGAATCGATTACCCCTAACAGAATGCATCCTAGCAAATCACTCCACTGGTTGTTAATATTAGATTGGCCATGGGTAGCGTCCATTTACCCAATACAATAGTGGTACTCACTGGTGGAACTAAGAAGTTGTGAGTCTAGCTGGTTCTGGGACAACTAGGGACGGTCGACTACAACTCTTATATTGACGGAATCCCCACTCTGCAACAGTGACTTTATTGATATCTTGTATCCACGTCTCCTGGACAGGATGCTTGAGACAAGTGGTTAACCACAATGGCTGTTCTATAAGGCAGACACAACAAAGATATATTGCAAAAACCTATCTAGATTAGTATATTCTGCTGATCTGATCAATCTGCTGAGTCCAAAAACGGACCCTATGTGTGCTTGGCATTCTTAAACCCTAAGTGGAGAAGGGCGCACATTTATGCAGGTAGTTGGGATGGATGTGGTTGGCTTTATAATTCTACTTGACCAGTCAGGAACAACAATCTAGATGGATAATCAACAACCCTCACAGGCAGAACTTGAGTTTTGCGCAGCTTTGGCTTAAGGATATTTGGTTTACACATTTGATTCAATTATCTAAATCTTTATCTAACCTCAATTTTACTTTGAGTCTCTGATGTGGTGGCAACCTTAGGTTCAATCTTCGTACATGTTGGTTGTTTTTGGTAGTCAATTCTAAGAGGAAGCGAATTGAACTAGGCTTAAATCTTTCTTAGCAAACAGATATTTGTCTAGGAAGGCTAGTAGGTAAAGATTTTAAGTAAAAATTACAATATTGATAAGATTTCTTCTCCATTGTTTGATGATGACTAATGCTTGGGAGGTTCTTCAATATTAATATCCTATATCTGAGTTTTTGCAGACAAGAACTGGTTTACATATAGGCCAGAATATTCTCACCAATATTCATCTTTTCATCTCAGAGCCAAACCGCATGACTAGGCAACTTTCTCTTGCCAGCACAGGGATGGCATGATCAGAGCTCCGACTACTCTCTCAGTGTGAACACCACTTAGTCTAAGATGTTATGTGTCCTTCAGCTGTTCTAGCTACGGGCGCCCCGTTTGGGTCGTGCCAATAACCTCTGGGAACAACAAGGCACAACCTTGGTTGTTGGCCGTGTCTGCTAGGTTCAGTCTTATCCGGCTCTGCAGCTGGCTCACAGGATGACTAGTCTTCGTCATCGCGGCAATAGCTTCTCGCTTTAACTGCTTCTACTTACCAACTTGTTGCAATAGGTTCATTGACCTTGTAGGCCTCAAATGAGGCATCAACCTACACTCAGTCTCTGTCGCAGGTGCCTACTTCAACTGAGTATTCATACCTATTTAGGACTACCAGTGCCCCCTTACCTTCAATGCCGTATACCTCTTTGAGCTCTTGACATAATCGCTTCATTTTCACTACCCCAAGGTAGCCAGAGATGCCCCTCTTTATACCTATCAGATAGCATCCTGTCAGATAGACAGCGATGAGGTATATGGGATTACAAGAAGTGCAACAGTTACTCCTTTTTCTATGCACCCAAGCAACTGCACTAGGTGCCTGAGTCCACTGTCAGGGTGAAAGCTGCGGCTAGAAGGATATTATTTTCTAGAAGATTGGAGTCATGCCCTGTCTTATCCTTGCTCTCATGTGATTCTCTGGGGGATCGTTGTCCCTAATACGAGCTGCCTCCGACAAGCATTCGTCCAGAATCGCTTTTCCATACTTACCTTCTTTTAATAAAAATGAATAACATACAAGTCCTCTTTTGAAGTCGACATAGTAGGTTATAAAATCTGGTGCCTTTACTTGGCCACATTAGGAAAGCCTTTTGCTAGTCATTCAACCTCTGCCACCTTTACCATATCCGGATTCCACCTATGAAATACTTCCACCAATTCCTGACAATGTTCCACATGTTTGGTGGTTCTTAGGTGTTCCCATCCTTGGAATACACTGTCTACTACAAAAAAAGGCGTAACACGCACATTGCTCTATTACCCCTTCCACCGGTAAGTTTTTCAGAGATTATGTCACTCTTGATGATTCGTGGGATCTCCCCTTGAAGATTTGAATTATTTTCCTCTGGCTCTCATGGAGCTTGTTCCCTTGCTGGTCGATTGATCTGAAATAGGGTTCTAACAATTATACCTCAAAGATCAGATAAATCTTCCATCAAGGTGATATTTCAAATTTGAAAGTGTTCTGCCCTTTTTGCTAATACCTTAAACAGGCCATGTAGCTTTGGGCTAAGCTTCTTCAAAGGCTGCTTGGTGTGTATTAATTGTTGGATTTAACACGACCAGGTCGAGAACTGCGATGACTGGTGCCGGCCAAAAATTATGGTTGTAATACTAGCTCATATTTTCCCGTTATTATTCCAGAGCTTCTGTGCCTGTTTGTCCATTATTTGAATCCTGTGGGCGTATCACTGGCAGGCTGGATTTTGCGCTTCGCTTTCGCTTAACTATTCTGTTTGTAGATGGAATCCATAGTTTTCTGTAGAATGGTGCACGCCATGTGCATTCGTTACAGAATTGTTGTAGCCATGCTCAGCTAGTGGTAGCAACTGGTAACAGTTTGTTTGATCATAATTGACAAGGTTCCTGAGGTATCCTTCCAGCACTTGCTTGATCCTTTCCATTTGTATAACAGTTTTTGTATGGTACGCAGTTGACATCATTTGTTTTATCTCAAAGCTTTTCTATATTGAATCCCAGCATTATCTTGAGAACTCTGCATTCAGGGTGGAGATAGTTTGGACTAGATGTTCCTGTAACTTCCAGACTTCACCGAAGAATACTTTCGCAGCTTTCTTAGCAGTTGGGTTATTTTGCAGACCTATGAAGTCAGTCATCTTTGCAAACCAATACACGACTACCATAATTTGTGTTCTTCATTGCAATTGTCGGAGTGGTGTGATAAGGTCGATGGATATAGATAACCAAGTAGAGAAGGGAACTTCCAAGGTCTGCAGCACTCTGAAGCGCACATGTTATTGTAATTAATTATGTTGGCATTTATCGCATGACTACAGGTAGTTATGGATATCCGCTGTCAGTTACTTTCCGTGAACGTTTCTGGTAATTATTTCCTGTGCCTTCTCTTGGCAAGGGTGTCCTGCTATCTTTGAATTGTGGCATCTTAGGGCCATAGCTGTTTGTAGCTGCTCATTATATGGAATGTATAGACCATGCTTTTAGTTTATTAATCCTACAGGTATGGCTCAGTGACTTGGTAGTAGATTACTCTCGTTTATCAATGCCTCCAATTCCAGCATGCTCTTGCCAATCTCCATCAGCCTATCCTGACTCTGCGATGGTGTTTAATAGCTCTTGGTCGTATTTTGAAATCTCGACCTTAGATCTTATTGCATTAGATATCAAGACTATTTCTGGCTCCCATATTGCTCAGTGTTCTATCTTATTGTGAAATCTATTTCAGCTTGATTCACGTGCGGGTGCGTGACCACTACCTGGGTTTGTGTTACAGTAGATCGTCTGGGTGATACATCAGTGCCTACGAATCTAGTGTTACCTCTTGTACTGTTTTCCAGTCTGTCAACCTCCATCGGCGCAGTTATGTGTATGTTCTCATTTATTATTTGTACCATTCGGTCCCCTTTGCAGACTTGGCAATCTCTATTTCTATGGTCCTTTAAGGTAACCTTGACTTATCCAGTGTAATCACCGTCGATCACTCCTCTGCTAATGCAGATACTGTCTTTGGATGTCATTCTAGTTTGAGTTCCTAAGCCCATGTATGTTCTCATTAGCAATGCAACGGTAAATCCTGTTCCTAACACCTGTTGTTCTTTGGCAGAGATTATTTAATTCCTGTATTTCTTACAGATCATGTCTGGCTACTAGTTGGGATGCTTCCGTAGGTATTCATGCTTTTGGTAATAGTAATTATATTTACAAGTAACGTATATACTCAGTGCCAAGCAATCTTTCCTCTGTTTCTTCTTGTATTAACTACAGCTTTGTTTAATGAAAGTGAGAAGGCTATAGGATGGATTATTCACTATGCGCCGCTCCCTCCTCAGCACGGTACTGCAGCCGTCAGCCTTGAGCAGGAGCTATTTCGCCTTGTTTTTCAGTCCTATAGACAATTTTGATATTTTAGTTATCTAATTGTAGACTCCACCCTACCTGTCATGCATCCAATCCTATGGTCACAAGGATATTTGTTTGGTTCTGGTGGTCTGTATAGACAGTGACTGCTTTTTCTGTTCCTACTAGGTGCTCTTTCCACTCTTTGAATCCTTATAGGATTGCTACGTAGTCCTTATCATGTTTCGACTAATTATTTCGGCTGGGCTCACCTTTTGTGAGTAGAAAGCCTCTTGATCCAGGTCCTTGTCCTTAAATTATGCCAGAACACACCCTAGAGCAAAATTTCTGGCAGCAGTGTCCATTATGGTTTTTCTCTCTGGGTAAAAATGACAGAGTATTGGATCTACGATGAATCTTAGTTTATGTGTATCAAGGGCCCAATCTTGTTGTGGCCCCTAGCAAAATTTCCCGGGGTTGCCCTGGAAGGTTCCTGTAATTGGTTTGGAGATTTTGGAGAAATCTGTATTAAAATTTCACTAAAAATTTGCAAAGCCATTGAATATTTATACCTCTTTTACAATCTTGGTGCCTTCCAATTCTTAATTCTTTCATCTTTTCTTTAAATCATGCTGACTCCATCAATTGCCCCAATATAGGCCAAAAAATATATGCCCCCCGTGTGAAAAACCAACTTGGTTATTGATAATCCCAGATCATATTCTTCCAAGCGAGAACGCTACATTTGGTTAAAGTAAATGGGTTCCTTTTCAATTGTGTAGTAAACCATGATATATTCCAGGTATACCCAAACCTAAAGAGCAAACAATTCTTGCCGAATTTTATTCATCCTGGCTTGATATGTGGTCAGTGCGTTTACCAGCCCAAATGGCATTACTTTCTATTCAATGCGGCCCTATTGGGTCTGAAATGCAGTTTTCCGCTGATCTCCTTACTTGATTCTCGAGAGCTGATAGCCATGTTTTAAGTCGGGTGTAGAATATAATTAGGCCTTTGCCACACAGTCGCACACCTTGCGTATTAGAGGATTTGGGTATACCTTGTCTAGTGTTAGTTAATTTAACCGTGGGTAGTGCCCACCTTGCCTCTTTGAACTGTCAGGTTTTGGGATAAATAAAATTGAGGCCTCTGCCGGAGATTTTGAAAACACAAGTTTTTCCTGATTCTACTTTTTCTACAAGTATTTGCTTAGCAAATACAGCCGGAGATCGGAAATAGGGTATATCGGGCCCCAGGGTGGTAATGCACAGGGTATTAAATCATTTCTGTGGTGAAAGGTGGTTCTTCCAGCTAGTTTCTCTACTGTTACCGGGACAAAACCATTTTGAATCGCTGGTATTCCACTGGTATTGTGTGGAACTCCGTTGCATCTGGTAGAGTAGTGGATGCAACCTCAATTATATTAATATAGCGGGCTTTTGGGTCATAGGCCATGGTTTCATCCTATTCAAAGGACAGGTCTATGTCTTCATCAATCACATGACTTTGACATTTTTCATATTTAAATATCTATTTTTGTGCATCCTGAATGTGCCTTAAGGGATGTTTTCTATGCCAGCAGCCAAAACGCACAATAAGATCATATTTGCTCGATTTGGCAATTTGGCAAGAAATATGAGATCGCTAGGCATATCTCCCAATGTCTTCCTGGATAGATGTGCATATTGTTTTCCCATATTTGATAAGGTTGTTACTTCGAAGGTATAAAGATACAAGGTATGTACAAGGTATGTCTGCATATGTGATATGGCAAGCAATGTTTTTAACCAGTTCTGGATTAATTAAGAATATCTTTGATCCAGAATATAAAACTCCACGAATGTGGATCCATTCACTCTTGGCTTCAAGGGTCACGCTCCCGTCTGGCCAAGCATAATAAAGCTGGGCTGGTACTTGTATTTTGCTTCTCTGTTATAGCCACTTGGGCCTGTGCGCGGCTATTGTTTTACATGTTTGTTGTTGTGGTAGCAATGGTAGTTCTAACTATTCCGGCACAGTTTCCGTGTTTGTAGCCTCCCCAGACAAGCAGATATCTCAGTCTACGGTGTACCGAGGATCCAGCTCCAAGAGGTCTTTACCATTTGCCGCAGGGTTCTCATTCACTTCCCATTTGCCCTGGTACCTGTGTTTGCCTAACTGGAGTCAAACTCATATTATTAGGTGCTAGTCAGCTTTCTTGTACTTAGGGGATTATTCGTGAATCGCCGCAATTACCACATGATCCTATCATGCCTATTGTCTCCACAAAGCAGGTTTCTCTGTTCGCGACAGATTTACCCAACTCCTTGTTGCATCTAAAGCAGAGTGAAGTAATTTCTCTTTGTCATCAAACTGCCTTTGTGTTGATTTCAGGAAACCAGTTCCGTTTGTTCAACTAATTCCTTTTCTAGCCGAATTGGTATATATTTTCCTTACTGGAAGGTTTTTCCTGATTCATGCTGGAGCCTTACCACTTGTCATTCTTAAGAAGTCCTTTTTCATTGCTGGTCTCTCCACTCTTCCTTGGATCTATGAGGAGGATTTGGGGCATGGAAAGGACATGGAAATAATTGACAGTCTTCCAAACTCAGGTGCCTTATAAACCAAATGGCACCCTCTGCTTGCTTCTTTTTCAGATTCAGGTTCCCGGAATTAGTTGCGGACAACCAGGAGCCGCCGTCCAAGTCAATCACTTTTTCTCCACAGTTATTCTAAAGTCTACTTTACTCCCGTAGCTCATGATTACTTCCACTGATTTTCACTTAGCTTGGAGTTTCCCATAGAGAAGAGCGGAATACCGGATAGTAGGACCTGGTAGACATCCACCTCCCATTTTTATTTCGGTTTCGTTAAGGGGTCCGTTACTCAGTACCTGGTCGCTGTTGCTGCCAGTGCCTTCCAACCGTTTTTATGTTTCATCCCCTGCATCCAGTTCGTAAATTCTTCTCTGGTTTAGAGGGTTCACCCTTGTTGTGTGTGCTGTTGGCCCCTTTGCTGCTGTTGTTACCAGGGGTTGTGAATATTTGGGTTTGAAATTTTCACTATTTTTGCCCTATAACAGAAACCTGGGCCTGTTTCCAATAATACTTCCAATCAGGGTTGGCCAAAGTGCAACGTGTGCTTTGATTAACTTTCTTTCGCTCTGCAATTTTTCTTGTGAGGAACTACTTTAAGAGCTTCAATCCAATTTGTGTGCTCAGCCTGTCCTTCAGCTGCAGGCATATTACCCCTTTTCCCTTTGTTTTTGTCCAATTTTTTGGTGGCCTTTTCAGCTGGTGTATAACTCGATCGCTTTAAAAATCCTACTATGGTCTTGGTGGACTTGAAATCCTCCTTACGCTTTCATTTCTTAGAGTTACCTTTTGCCTGGTCGATTTGTCAGAGTAGCCCCTGTTGTTACTGGAATGATTCTTCCACCTTGGAAAACCTACAGACTGCCTTGATCCATTCGCTATCCAAATCATGGTTCTCCTGTAATAGCGTATGCATGGGTTCAATAGTTAGATCCC
>QFET01025927.1:0-78285 GCA_003316355.1 Tuber calosporum | reverse complement strand
TTAACTGAGGCATAAAAAAAAAATGCGGAGCCCTGAGAAGTTTTTTGTTAAAAAAAAAAAGGCATAGCTATTATATCAAATATTTAATTAGAAGGAGAGAAAAAAAGCAAAAGTAAAGTAAAATAAAGATAAAGGACATCCTGCAGGTACAAATAAAGAAATATGTAATATAAATACATCAGTTATTAAAAAAATTAATAAAGGGACTAGTTATATAAAGCATATAAATTTTCTGATTAATTGAGTTTTCTCACATATAAACACCCGCTTTATTTTGATTTTCTTGTAAAATTTGATTTTTATTTTCTAGGATATTTGTGTAACTCTTAATAGGACTAAAAATAGGTACAAGCAAAGAGAATAAAGAAGGATCGTAGGCAAAGCTATTAACCAAAAATATAACCAATAAAGATCCTAAAAGAATAATTAATATATTGATTAAAACTAAATAAGATATTTTATTTAATGTCAGTCCCATTGGTTCTTGTAAACGTCTGGGGTAAATATACATTGTAGAGGATGATTGGAATAAACCTTCATATATCCCTTCTCATGTATTTATAATTCAAGAGAATAGGATTATAAGAGAAGCTATCCTAAAAAAGAATTTAATTACTGGCCTCAAAGTGACCGCGTTGATTAAAAATAAAAGAGTGCTTCTAATAAATAGCATAACTATTATCTGGAGTTGAACAAAAATAAATAAAATTAAATATTCATTTATATTCCGCATAAATAGTTTTGGTTTGATGGGGTATTGTTAATTTTTGAATTTGTCCGCTGCAGGTTCTTTTTAAGGTTAGGTTTATTTTTATTAAACCTCAATAAGCAATGTATCGCATGAGACTAAAAATTCCTCGAAGCGATGGAAACATACTCGTCTATAAAGCAATTAATTATTATCTTTTCTTCCAAAGTTCATCCCATTTTTAATCTTTTTAATATGTTCTAATCCTTCTATTGTCAGGTGAGCTTTGAATTGAATCCGTTTCCAAGAGGAATCGAACCTCTATAAAAATATTAACAGTATTCCGCTCTACCATTGAGCTATAGAAACTAATGTAGGGCTTTAGATATTTTTAGATTGGTTAAAAAAAGAGTTGAACCCATAAAATACTACCACTATATTTACTTTATACTAACTTAAATCTATTAAAAAATGGTAAGGTGTTATTTTTGAATTGGGAGTGCGGTGTAATGCTTACTCTTGTACGGAGGACAAGGAGACAGGAGCAATGTAACCCACTTAACCTCACCCTTTTTATATACCCCTCCCTACAAATAGGATTTGATATATTAAGATAATATGAAAAACAAACAAACAAAAAATCTTGATCCTTCAAATAGCGGAGCGTCTTAATTATTCTACAAGTGTATCAAAAAAACCAAAGCACCTCGTATTAATCAATTTTTAAAGCTAAAACGCAGCTTTAGGTTTACTTACATTACTAAATATTGGCGTTTCTGATACCATCATAAAAAAAAAAAAACAAGAGATAAATATTTAGTCTAATAGAGCCAGAAGCACAGACTTATTACCCTTTTAAATAATAAAATTCATTACTAGGAAGAAAAGGATTCGAACCTTTACAAAAAAAAAAATGTTTACAGCTCAACCCATCTTACCAATAATGGAACCTTCCTGGAGTGGGTTAGGTTTACTTATTTTTTAAACCCATTTTAGGCACTGGAGGAAGCTAAAGGAGAAGGAGCAGTTGCTGATAGGAAAAGGGAGAAGTAATAGGAGCTTTGTGAAGGAATAATACTGAAGGCATATTTAAAGAGAAAGCTGACAAAACTAGGGAGGCGCCATTTCTAATGGAAATGCTAATCTATCTTCTTGAAAACATAGCGACCTTTATAGGGTCTTTCTTTGTTAGATTTAATATTATAATCAATTCAGTAGGTACACCTAATGCTCGAGCTGCTTCGCGAATTGAAGAGTAAGGAGTTATAATATTTGTTTCTAAATCAAGACTTCTATTTTTGGAGAATTAGGGTTAGAAAGTGACATTTTTGAACGAGTTTCTTCTGAGTGTTTGTAATGTGCTTTCTGGCCGGTTTTAGCTTCACTTATTTTTCCGAATTTCAGCACTACGAGTTGTTCCAAATAGCGGATGATCTTCACTTTTTTTTTGTGATTCTCACCTTTTTTAGCCAGACTCATTTTAGCACGAGTTTCGTCCGAACGTTTAATTCCTAAGGAAGATCCGGCTTTTTGTAAGATATTATATTCTGGTTTCAAAAGTTTAATATAATAATCTTCTCTTTCCAGACATTGTCCGGGTTCACAATATTCAAGAATGCTTAAAGAAAAATTATCAAGATCGTGTTTAAGTAAAGCTTTACAAATCCTCATAGAAGAACTACTTAATAATCCTTTTTTACTAAAATATTTTAAAAATCCCCTTCTATTGGTAATATCCGTTGAAGAGCCAACATACTGTTCCCCAGTAGTTAAATTTTTGAAAAGATATATTCCCGATAGCCCCCTGTTTTCTGTTTGAATTTTAATTCTTTCAGTAGCAGCATTCTTATAGGGACAAGAAAATTATCATCATAGAAAATTAGATAGAAAGAAACAAACAAAAAGTAAAACCATAAAACTAAAGAGTGACTACCCTTAATAATTTTCTTTCTGGTCTCCAAGTGACCGCATTGATTAAAAAAATAGTACTACTAATTAAAAGCATAACTAATCGTTTGGAGTTGAACCAAAAGGATTAAACCGGAGCTTACCTTATACCTATACGACAGTATTATTATTATTAGAGGGGTATTGTTAATTTTATTATAAGTCCGCTGCAGATTCCTCTACAACAACCGTATTTCGACTTAACACCAATTGCAGCCATACATTCGAAAATCTATCCTAAACCATCTTAATAGTCTAATTACTAAATTATGATTTAAACTAAACTCAACTTATTGCGTGTGCTCCTTTCAGTGCTTGACGAGTAGTTAGTACCTATCCGAGATAAGTTTCACCGTGCCATGGTGATGCACGATTACTAGTAATTCCTTATTCATGTAGTCGAGTTTCAGACATACAATCCATATTATATCCTGTTTAGGGATTAGCGAATATTCACATTTTAGCATCCCTTTGTTTTAGCTAATGTGGCACGTCTATCATGGATAATCAAATTTTACATACAATTGTATAAAACATATAAGTTTTATTTTTCAATAGAACTTTCTAACTTTCTATCTAAATTCATACCTTCTACTATTTTTATTATTTTATTTAAACCTTCGACATTTAAATGCTCTTTATTTTTAACTAATTCTGCCACTTTTTTAAAGTCTTCAAAATCTAATCTTTTTACTCCAAGTATAGGATACTCATTAAAAAAAGGTATAACTTTATTCTCAATATCAAAATTATTTTTAATTTGAAGTAGAGAAGTATTATTACTTTCAGTACAATGGACAGAAATTTCTTTGTTAATTTCGTTTGAGTTAAGTAAATTAAAGTTTAAATTCTTAAAATAATTTCCCATACCTATTAATAGGTCTTTATCTCTGATGTGTAAACAAGTTCCAAAAATTAATCTTACTCTTTTACCTAACTTACTTGTACTTTTTTCTATAGAAACACTAAATGTTGAATCACCCGAGACAAACCCTGATATTCAAAATGGATTTGGTATACCATTAAATTTATATTCAGGTCTAGCTACAGGCACAATATTAGGAAAAGCACTTTTTAAATCATCAGGTAAACCTCTATTTAAATTAGATTTAAAAGCTAATATCTTTTCAAGGCCTGCTTGTGTTAAATGTTCTTTTTGCTTAATTAAATTGTAGCATTGTTCAAACAATAAAAAATCAGAGTATTTGGCACTAATTAATGGAAATTTTTTAAAATGATTAATAATTACTTGTAATTCTTGCAGATTACTAACTCTAAATAGAACAGTACTTTTACTATTTTTTCTAACTTTTCCTACACCTAAGGTTTTTTGAATTAGTTCTAATAGTGGTAGATCTTTGATGTGAATATGTATAGAGAAATATGCTGAAACTCTTCACTTCAACTTATTATTTTCATCTCTATAAATAGAAATAATAAAAGAACTTTCTGCATCCGAAAATCCTGTGAAAAACCAAGGATTCACCGTTAGATTATTAGATAGAGTAGAATATGTTCTACTGATTAATTGATTAGTGGGGATTCTGAGTTGATAATTTCTTTTGAAATCCATTAGAGTACATCTTAAATGCATAGGTGTAATGCATCAACTACCATATACTCGTTGCTCTTTTACAGCCATATTAGCTGACTTAGATCCGCGATTACCCATTTTATTTTCATAAATCTTATGAATTGTTACACCACTTACAGTTTTTCAACTATAGTTTGGTACCATAAGCTTTAGGGTGTCTCCGGAATTTGATAGTTTTGGCCAATTTAGTATTTTCCCAAAATACTTATCAGCCCACAATATTAAGGTCATGAGGACTTGTCTTTATCCCATAAATACATCTCATGTCAAGATGAATAACTTTATAATTTATTTCATAAAATGAAATTAGTTTTAAATAAAATTAGGGTGTACGTCACTTGTTGGAGCCAACCAAAGCCTCGCGGCAACAACTGTAGACAGCCGTGCAACACTTGTAAAAAGAAGTAAAAAAAAACATTTTTTTTTTTTACAAAAATTAAATTAATTTCTTGTCACTAAATATTCAAATTGTGGTAAGATTTTTCGTGGATCATCGAATTAAATAGGCGGGATAGGTAAAACTTCTCAGCTCTTCCCCCCCTCAGAACGCAGCGTGCGACTTTCATCACACTACGCTCAAGCAGACTTTTTTTAGTCCACCGTATGTTAAGTCAGCCACCTTTCGGTGCAAGTAATAATATTAAATCAATTTTGTTTTGTTTGTCATCTTATGAAGATCTTCCTGTATTCATACCTACTTTTATATTTTCAATTGTTTTTAATCCTGATGCTGTTAAATGACCTTTTTCATTCATTATATTTACAACTTTGAAAAAATCCTTGAAATTTAAGGATTTAGTCCCCGTCAGAGGGAACTTTAAAAAGAAAGGAACGATCTTTTCGTTTATATCTGCAAGACTAGTAACTTTATAGTCGCAAGCTTCATTGCCTTTTCTAACAGAAAATTTTCCACAATCTAAGTATTATTTTAAACCTTCAATTAATTCCTTATCACGAATATGCTGAGTAACCACAAATACTAATTGAACTGCCAATTTTTTGTTTATTGGGTTAGGTTTAACTTTTTAAACCACCTGGTTAGAATTAGAAAAAGGTGTATAATCGAGGACGAGGAGTTCAGCATAACCTGCACGTGATCGCGTGCTGCAAAAAAAAGAAATTGAGAACATTAATAATTATAGTTTTTTGAAAATGTATCTGTTTTTAAATGGTTTTCCTGCATTTCGGGAAATATAATCTTGAATACTATATCGTGAGATATTTAAGGCTCTTGCTGCTTCACGAATTGAATTATAAGAAGTTTTATTATCATTATTATCTTTATCTATAACCTCTATTGCTTGAAAGGGTCTTCCTGCTCCTTCGGGTCTTGATTGACCTGTTAGAGCATCAGATGTTTTTGTTTTAGATTCATCAGAGTGTTTACTAAAGACATTGGAGGAATAGTAGGATCCTTAACAGTGTTGTACTCTGATCCAAAAAAATCAATATAGTACTTCTCTCTTGCTAGACATTGTTCTGGTTCACAGTACTCAATAATTGTTAGAGAAAAGTTATCATAACCGTGTTTAAGTAGAGAACGACAAATATATATAGAGGTATGTGTAAGTAAATGATTAGTATTAAAATATTCATAAAATCTTTTTCTTAAATTCTCTGAAGACCCAATATATTGCTTTTTATTAAGCAAGTTTTTTCAAATATAAATACCTGACTTGCCCTTATTTTCTAATAATATTTGAGCTTTATATGTTTCTGAATTAGGATAGACTTTTTCTGGTACTTTTTCTGGTACTGTAGGTTCAGGTGAACGCTTCGCAGGAAGTGAAGAGGTTGCTGGAGCTGATAATGGAGGTGAATTATTGTTTTTATTGTTTTTATTCATTTTATTTATAACCCTTTGATCATAAGATGTCAGAGAAAATCTATTTTTTCGACCAATTGTTTTAAAAGAGCTGGCGTAACTCGTAAGTTGTTTTTAATTGAGAAAATGTGCCAAGATTATTAATATTGCTGGCACGATAAGAAATTGAGAAAGGCAAGGGATACTATTAATTATTTATTTAAATAATGTTCTCAATTCTTATAAGTTTTTTTTGATCAAAAGTTTACGGTCTTTTTTTACTAAAGTACGCTTTGGATCTTTATTTATAGATAATCCTCAACTTCCCTCACCGTCCGCCAGACCAGTAACGTAAAATGGATTCAATGGTTTTAATAATTTCTTATAGCTCGTTTTCATCTCTATTAGTATTCATTTTACTCTTAATATTTCTTATTTGATCTAAGCCTGAAGCTGTTAAATGAGCCTTATCTTTCATTAATAATGATACTTGATAAAAATTTTGAAAATCTAACGCTTTAATACCTTGTATAGGATATTTCTCAAAGAACGGAATTACGATGTTTAATATATCTAATAATTTGGTTTCACAAAATACTACCGTATCTCTTGAATTTTCTAATCTTCCACAATTTAAATATTTAATAATTAAACCTAGGAGAGCTCTATCTCGAACATGTTGAGTGATTCTAAATCTGAGCCTAGTTTGATAGTTTAATTTAGAGTTATTTTTAATAAGATTAATATCAAAACAAGATTCGGCTGAACTAAATCCTGATATTCAGGCAGGATCCGGAATCTCTGTTGTTTCTATTATAGGGCGATTTACAGGTATAACATTCGGGAAATATTCAATTAATGTATTGGATAAGCCTTTATTTATAGACGATTTAATATTAATAATTTTTAGAAGTCCTTCCATCGTTCTATGCTCTCGGCTTTCCATTAATATAATTACAGATTTGAACAGTTCAAAATCAGCTCGTTTCTGTGAAAGTAAAGAATATTTATCAAAAAAATTATTTCAATTAGTTCTTTTTGGTTTGTTACACGATAATAAACCGAATTACTAGATTTATTAGTTCGTATAGTTCCTACGCCAAAAAAAGATTGTATTTGTTTTAATAAAGGTAAATCTTTAGCGTGTAAATGTATTTCAAACATTGCTTGGATTTGTCATCCAGTAAAATACTCCTTATTTTTATAGATTGTGATAATGAATGAACCCTCCCCATCTGTGAATCCCACCACGAACCAAGGATCAAGAATAGGTACAGAAGAAGAAGAAAAAGTATGAATAGATGTAGTAGACATATAACAGTTCTGCTGTCCAAATAAGTAACCCTGTAAAATATATTTTTGTAAATTTTTTATCATTGTTGTGACTAGTATATTGAAGACACTGAAAAAGTCCGCAATTGCAGGTAACTCCTAAGTTCCTAATTATTAAGATTAAAGTCAAGAATACATTCAAGGACTTTCACCTTGCGTAGCACTTTGCAACATATTCTAGCTCTATGATAAAGAGATGTCTATACAGTTGGGATTTTGGTCCAACCTTTAGCAGTCAGTATCTAATTCAAGAAATGGGCATTATTAGTTAGCCTACCTCTCGGGTTCGGCGGCCAAAGAACAGAGAGGATCTCACTGAAATCGTCATGTCTTCTGCACTCCTACCGGTAATTCTTCATAATTAGTACTCTAGCCCGAACTTGTGACCCAGGCTCCTCTCGATCAAAGGACCGATCTCTTAAGAATATTTACTTATTCATATCTGCAAGGGGGAAAAATTCCAGAGACTTCAACCTCAAGATAAACGCTAAAATACTTTCGCAGGAGTATAAAAAAAGAGGTGTCAGCACCATTTTTATACCTGGTTCTCGAAAACCGCCCTCTGAAATCTATCTTAACACACCAAGAGGCTAGTATCCAAAGTTTTTTGTTTGATTATTGGGTAGGTATTAAGAGGCCCACCCTCCTCTGACTCTAAAAAATTGATCTTTTATTTAAGAATGACTATTATTAATACATTGATTTAATATTTACTTTATCCAAAATCAGTTACGATTTAGCATTTGCTTTTTAACTTCTCCTCTGCCCTCACCCCGATACGCCCATTTGTTAATATAAGACGCCTCCTGCAATATCAGGGAGGATAAGGGTTTACCGTGTTCAAAAGTTAGCACTATCACATAAAACTTAGGAGGATAGCTTTACCCTGATGGAAATTTTGTTTCTCTAATGGCTTAGTGTGTCAAAACCATTACATTCCATAATCATAGTTTTTCAGAGTGTCCTTGCTACCTTTGCTTTCGCTCTCCATATTTTACATTACACTAGCACTCCGGAATAAATTACTACGTTGCCATCCAAGGCTGAGTTACATTGTCTTTACATCTTCATTTTTTATATTACTAACCAAAATGTGTAAATAGTGTTAAGGTTGAGAACTAACCCAGTGGAATCTAACCACATTGCTAACTTTCACTTCACGTCGAACACACACTTCACTACTAGTTTCGGAGTTGGTCTAATGGTTACAGTTTCTGTGTTGCCACATTACTCTTGAGGTGGAATGCTTACATTTTCATTTATAGGCGATTTAAATTTAATACAACCTATGGCACTCATCATTTTCTGCTAGGGTTACTAGGGTTCTAATCCTATTCACTGTCCTTGCCTTCGTTCCTCAACGTCAGTTTTTACATAAAAGTTTGCCTTCGCCTTTATCATTCCCCATAGTATTTTAAATTATCAGTTCTACACCATGAGTTCTAAATATACTTTTCACATAAAACTCTAGTAACTCTGTCCCCATTCAAAGGCAAAAATTACCGTCTAGTAACCCTTTAAACCAATTAAATATGAATAACGCTAGTCTCTCACGTATTACCGCGACTGCTGGCACGTGAATTAGTCAAGACATTTAGATAGAAAATTGTCATTATCATTTTACTAACCAGAATTTTAGTCTTCTTATATTTCAAAGTAGATCTTCATTCCTTCAAATCGCTGGTTCAGCCGTTAGGCTATTGACCAATATTCCCCACTGCAGTGCAAAAAAAAAATCGCATTGAACTTGTCTCAGTTCCAATGTGGTCGAAGGACCTTTCAGACTCGACTACGAGATAAAGCTAGTTAAACCATTACTTTAACTACTACTCTACTTACCCGAGGTATTAAGATAACATCTTAAAGCAAAATTATTTATTTAATAATTTCTTTGTTATTATAAGGTATTTCTCCTTGCTCTAAGGCAGTAAACATACCCTTTCCTCACCTGTACACCACTTTCTAGTTTTTATTATAAATAAACTAGGCGTTCGATTAGCATGTGTCAAGCATTTGAATAGCATTCAATCAGAGCCACCATCAAACTCGCTATTATTTCCTTTATCAATCAGCCATAGTTATTAGCTATGACCTAGTTTTTGTTATTAAAGGTGTTTCCTTTCTAATTTTATTGATTAATCTTTACTTATAGAAAGTACAATATAATTTATTTTTTCTATTTTATAAAGTTTTGTATTAAAAAAAATTCCTTATTATATGAAATGGGATGAGCAAAGTTTCAATTTAATGGGGGGCGTTTAAAGCCCCCGTAGCTGGGTTAGGTTTAACTTTGTTAAACCCCTTTGGTACTAGAACTGGAGAAAAAGAAAAGCAAAAGAACCTGAGAAGGAGGAGCAAAATTCTTGTACGCTGATGCTATACAAGAGAAATTTTTATTTTGTGCGTAGCAATACAAGACCTGATTGCAATGGCAGAGAAACAAATGGATGAGGAGAAGGAGGAGAAATTAAACATCATTCTAATGAATTCGTAGCTCTATTTAATAATGTCTGTAAAAGATCATAGTAAAATTGAGGAGCTAATCAAGGATTTCTTGAAACAGCTTTACCATAAACTAATTGTTCATATACGATGTATAAAAATAAAGCAGTAGCTATAACAGAAATGATAGACCCAAAACTAGAAATTAAATTTCATCCAGCAAAAGCATCAGGGTAATCACTAATACGACGAGGCATTGACTGTAGCAAGTTGTTAACAAATAATAAATTAGTCATTAATAGGATTTCGAGAAAATAAACGACCCTTATATATACCATTTTTTTTATTTAACACCTTTTTTAACGTATTATAACACATTTTAAATTCTCGGCAGCATTTAACTGTAGAGAAAATACCTAATAATTTGTTATTATCATTTATATCATATACATATATAAACTTACTCAATTTAGCTAATGTAGATTCTGGTAATTTTTTTCCAAACATAGGATTGTCCGGTCCAAAAAGTCTTTTATTTTGCTGTAAAATGAATTCAGGGGACTTAGTTTTTCCAAACATAGGATTTTTTTCCCCTAATTTAGATGCACGCATTTTACTTAAAGTTTCCTTTGTATGAGATTTACCGAAGAAGGGACCCAATTTACCTGTAAATATATCACTGAGTTTTTGTTTAGTAGCATCAGTGTGTTTTTTACCTAGTCTAAATTTTGCGATTACTTTTTTAGATTCTTCACTATGTTTAAACCCTAAACTTGAATTTGTTTTATGAAGAATATTTAATACTAATTCAGAACCATAGGATTCAAAAGCCCAATCGACATAAAATTGTTCTATTGCTAAATAATCAGTCTTTGGAACACTACCCGATTCACCTAATACATCTAAAATACTGACAACAAATGAGCTATGACCATATTTTAATATATTACGATAAATTTTAGATTTACCTTTTTTTTAATACAGAAAGTTGGAAATATCTAGATAAACGTTTTGATCCGTCTACAGCACTTCCTATGTAAACTTTTCCTGTAACTTTATTAAACCACATGTAAATTATAGTTTTTTGTTTAAAATCAGAAATTATAGCTAATTTAGATTCTTCTGCATTTTCATACGTTTTTTTAGGAGAATAAAGATATATAGGCATTTTATTTTCAGATTCATTATTTATTTTTTTAGGAGTATCAGGTTCTTCCGGTAAATCAGAAGAAGAATTAAAAGAATTTTGCATCCCCAACTTTGAGGGGGATGAAATATCACAATTAACATTATCTAATGATTCCGACCTTGACTTTTTGAAATTATTTTTCATTTGTTTTTTTTTGAATTTATTGTTATTATGTGCTACCATACCTGCACTTTTAGACTATGTCGAGGAGATTCCATATCCCTACGATTACTAGTTTGGCTAGCTAATTGACAACGTCGGATAGGAAATATTAAAATTAACCTCCCGAATTTCATGAGTGGGCCTCACCAGAGGAACGTTCTTTTGCATCGCTACTACTAGATCTGCTACTATAGGGGTCACCGGCTGTTTTGGCCTCTATTATGCTTTTTTTACCTTTTTCATTCGACTTTATAGTTAAAAACTATATACGTTAAGATTTTTTTCCTTTCTATTTAATATCTACTTACTATTAGTAAATAATATTCTTTATTTTTTATTTTTTGTAAATTTATTAATTGTTAACAAATATGTTTCCATATTGATTGGACTATATCTTCATCCATATTTATTTGATCCGGCGCACAGCGCACGCCCCAGGCCTAAAATAAAATCGAAAGACAAGAATGTATAACGCATAGTCTCTGAGGATCAAACTCCATTTTAAGAAAGTTTTAATTTCCTGCTGATTCTCCATAGTAATATATTTAAGATTTTTACTTAATAAGTACTTAAAACTTTAGGAGTTTTCAGCATATAGTTAATTTTTTGTTGTTTAATTTTTAATGTTTCCATTTAAAATAGGCCTACAGAATTGACCTAAGAAATGTTGCTTTTATTTATTTATGTGTGTTTTTATATTTAAATATTTTACCAAAATGAGGTTTATTAGTCTCAAGTAGAATTTTCATAGTATAAAAATTAACTTTTGCGTATTTCATTGCAACAGTAATACTTTTCAATTCTGTTACTAGTTCAAATGTTTCACTGTTCAATACTAAAACCTCTTGACGATTTGAAATTGCTTTAGCAATAAGAGTAAAATTTTTATATGTACCTTCTAAAATAGCAGCCCTAGCAACTTTACCATCAATTTTGAAATGTCTAGCCATTTCTCTACCTGATTTAAATACATAAGCTAGTTCATTCTCTTCATTGAAAACTATGACTTCTTTTCTAAGTTGATTGTCGCCAATAGGCTTGTTAGTAAAAAGTACCAGACTTTCTTGTGTAAGAGGTTCAAAAGATAAAACAAGATTATCTCTTAAAATGTACTGATTAATAACACAATCCATCAACGTGCTATGTGAAATTAATAATGATTTTAGAGCTTTATTTATCGAAGAGTAAACAATAGGATCTTTCTCAGGAAAATCTTTGTTATAAACAAAAACTAAATTGCTGAAATGTTTTTCCTGTAAGAAGTTAGGATCACTTTTTAATTCCTTAGCTATTATATATGCTGTCAGAAATTTTGGAAACCTATTGAAACCAAAAGAATCTTGTTCAAATAAAAACAAAAACTCTTTAATATGAATAATAGCGGAATCAATCTGAGCCATATAAAATATAGAACAACTTAATTATTTTTTTAAGACACGTTCAAAATAATATCTTCCTCTATAAGGATATTTACTATTAGATTTAATATGATGATAAATAGTAGAATCTCTACAATTAAGAGCTCTAGCAGCTTCACGGATGGAAGAATAAAGAGTTTTATCATTAGTTTCTAAATCAATAACTTCTAATGGTTTCTGGCTATTAGTATTTCCCATCTTAAGTACTGACATCTTTGCACGAGTACACTCAGATAACTTTTTTCCTAACTTATATGTATTTCCTTTTTGAGAATTTGATATTCTTTCTTTAGTTTCCTCAGAATGTTTAAAACCTAAAGAAGATTGAGCATCTTTTAAGATGTTATACTCAGGTTTTAATAGTTCAAAGTAGTAATTTTCCTTTGTTAATAGCTCAGAAACTTCACAGTATTCTAAGATCTCTAAAGAAAAATTAGAATATCCGTATTTCAATAAAGCCTGAGAAATAATCATACTAGAACTATTCATTAAGTATTTTGCACTATAATAATTATAAAACCTTTTTGTTAAATTAACGGCAGACCCAATGTATTTTTTACCATTTTCCAAATTTCTTCACATATAAATGCCAGATAATTTAGAATTTTCTGATAATATTTGAACTTTAGATATATCTGAATTAGGATAGAATTTTGCTGGAACGAATGGAGTTGAATTTTTCATATTAATTTTGATTTATAATTTTTTTTTTACCCATGATATGATATCAGCCTCAAGCCTTACAAAAACAAAGCCTTTAAAAGCGAAGCACTAAAATTTGATTTACTAATAAAATTTCCAAAGCCTTACCGGGGGGGTAGGCAAATGGTGGATAGAATATCATAGGATATTTTACATTTAAGATAATAGTTTAGATATTAGGCTTATTTACCTTCCTAATGGTAAAGAATGCGTGTACACCTCGTTTTTTATAATTCTAAACAAATTATAGCCAACAAGGTAGGTAAAAATAAAACCTGTTTTTAATTATATGTTATACTTTGTTAGCGAGCCAGTCTCAAGGGGTAATATTGTTATATAATCCTTAAATTGCTTAACTTTTATTTGTATATTTTTATGCGACTTTACGATTAAAGTGTTTCCTTTTCTATTTTTTATTTCTATTTACTTTTAGTTTATTATTATTATTCCGAAGCGCCTAATTCTTTGTGTTTTAACAACGTTTTTAACATCCAAAAATTCTTTGATTTTATCCATTATATGAAAATTAGAATTAATATCCCTCCATTGAGGATTAACTCTAGGAATAACTGAAAAATATCTGTTAATAGTAGGTTTTCAAATAATTAAAGCTAACTGCTCATGAACCAAAGAAAGCTGTGGTGTACAAATTACTAAAATAATTAAAATCCAATTAGATGCAACTGTTTTTTTAATTTCCTCTTGTGAAATTGAATTAGGCTGTCGGATTCCCTTAATTAAATGAATGTATTCTTTGGTTCGTCGAGCCAAATTAACAGAGCTACCTATGTAATTACGCTGAGGATCTTTTTTATTAATTAACATATAAACACCACCTACTCCTAAAAAAGATAATTTAATTTGATTATAACCTACTTCCAATGAATCAAATATAATTGGACAATTGTCCAAATTCATATTATTACCAGAACCCGCTGAAGAAGTGATAAATTTTTCAGACTTAGAAGAAGAATTTTTCATAATTAATAGTAAAAATATTTAAAAATTTAATTTATATAGGCTTTTAAGCCTTATGGTTATATTATTTTTTGTTTTTTTTTTTGAATTCTCTAGATTGTGTCCTAGAGAGGACTATAGATTTATTAATTAAGCAATTTATCATGACCTTTTTGTTATATCATATTTCCTAATCGGATTTATGGATAAACAAAAATCGAGGAACTTTTTAATATTTTAGTTTTTCTTCTTTTTTAGCTGAAAGCTATTACATAAACTGTTATTGCTGTACAAAGTATATTAAGTTAATACTCTTTTTATATACTATATTACTTATAGAAATATTAATTTATTATTATTAAACCCTGTGCTCGCCTCCAATACCTAGATGTGCATATACAGGCCAAATGCAAAAAAAATTCAATCAAAATTTTAACACAAATTTAAGCAATAATTAATCTGACTTGCATACTAAAATACTATTTTACACAACACAAAAGAAAATAGATCATATTATTATCCTTATTTTTGGATCTTTTATTTCCTTGCCTTATCTTAATTACAAATAAAGCAAAAAGAACATATAAAAACAAAAAGGATATTTGGCGTGTGATCGTTGAGGATCTCTAAATTTCCTGCTGGTTATAAAAATTATATTAGATTATTACCTTGTTTTTAAGGTACTAATATTTAGTGTATATTTCCCAGCATATAGCCAAAAAAGCTTTATTATTCATACTTTTCAAGTAAGATATATACCAGCGAAAAAGCACACTTAATGTGGTCTATCCTCTATGAATAAAAAGAAATCATAATATTGCTATTATAATCCCCCAACTTGAGGGAAGAAAGTAGTATTACTAATATAAAAAGAGTATTACTCCTTTAATACTTGGACTATACCTTAATTAATACTTATTTAAAAAGTAAAAATTTCTTTCATATAGTCTCTGAGGATTCTACTTTAACTTATCTTTGAACAATAAAACTCGGCTTCGCAAAATAAGTTATTTGGTTTCCTGCTGATTCTCTAAATTTGTTTAAGACTATAACTATACCTTATTAGAAGGAAAGTTCTTAAACTTGTGAGTAATTCCAGCATATAGAAAGATTTTGATGGAGCTAATTCTATTTGTTGTTTGAACGAGGAGTTGATTGTATAATCCATCTTTCATTTTGTAAAGTGACTCATTTTTCTGTATCCATATTATTTTTTATCCTTACTCATCTTACTTTAAAATGATTTTTAGCCCCATTGATAGAAGGGAAAATTAACTCTTTTCCACTTTCGCTATAAATGAAAACAGATGTCCCATTTAAACCATACTGTGGTGATAATTCTCCCTTAACCCCTTTAAATGGCGACGAGTTAGTTTTGTAGAATTCTTTAAGGCTATCACTAATTGCTTTTCTAGTTTCTGTTGAATTAATAGTTCCGAATTTTGGATGATTCTCTTTATAAAACATTTTTTTTAATTTATTAATAGTTTCTATTGAATGTTTAAAACCCCTAGAACTACGTGCTTCTTTTAATATATTATATTTAGGTTGATAATAATCAATCCAAAATTGTTCTAACTTTGAGCAATCAGTTTCATTTGATTCACAAAATTCTAAAATAGCTAAATCAAAATTTTCTAATCCATACTTTCTCATTGCCCTATAAAATATTATAGTTGTTTCTTGACTAGATTTCGCATTATAAAAATGAATAGCCATTCTTTTTGATAACTGAACGCTACTTCCTATATACATATCACTAGTCTGTTTATTTAAAAAAAGATAAACTCCTGATTTATCCTTTAATTTTTTATATATCTCTCTTTTGGAAACTTTAACATTTTCAAAAAACAATTTAAAATTATTTCCATTATTAGGAGTAATACCAATTGAAAGATCATCGTAGGAGGCCGAAGAATTAATAGAGAAATATCTTCTTTTGCACAGAGGGTGAAACATTGTGGAGTAAAGCAAATTTTTGATAAGGAATTGCATATTTAATATATTTGTAACTCTTTAGTAATAATTTATTTATTGAATTTTGGCCTTATAGTATTTCCTATTTCCTTAGTATCCCGTTTAGATTAAACTTTATCTTTTTTTTTTGAGATAAGTACTATAACAACTAAAAAAAAAATCACGTGCTAAAAAAAATATATTTACATTTTTATTTATCATTACTTATAGAAAATAAATTAATAATATAGGCTACGCAGAATTCACTAAAAATTCCCGAACCTTCGGATAACAGAATATGCAGCAAACAAAATATTTATTTGATTAATAAATCTTTTTCCTTTAAATTCAAAACACTTTTTTCCCGTAGTATTAACCCCAATAAATAAAATTCAGAAGTGTACTTTAGATAATAATCTATTGTAATCTAATCCTAATATTTTAGGTATTCAGAAATATCACCCAGCGAACAGTGCAAATACAGCACCCATAGATAATACATAGTGGAACGTTCCACAATTTTTCCTAGTTATTAATATTACAAGTATACCTGCATTAATAATTTTACGGATAGGCTATTATGGTATCTTTAATCTCAGGTTACTTTCTTTCTCCACAAGAGCCGGTTTCCCGGTGACTAGAGTACACCTAACAGCAGGTAATTTGCGTTTTCGCCTCCGCTAGCAGTGATGAAACAAACAAACAAAAAAATTTCCAGCCCCTTGGCCGCCCTGGGACAGGACGTCAGGGGCAAAGCTGAAAACCGTCTACTCGTTGCTCTTTTACAGACAGTTGTCATGTCTGACTTAGATCCGCGATCACCCATTTTTCTTTCGTCTATCCCTAGTGATATTACCATACCCTGAGGCATTAATCAGGCCGGACGTAAAGTTTCCCTTACCTCTTTGGTTACTAGAGCTTTAGGGCTTCCCCGGAATTTGATTTTTACACACTGTAAAACATGAGTAGCCTACACCCACGTTCTAATTTCACTAGCCTACCACAGGGGTATAAGGGTCACTAACTTAATTGGTCAGCAAAGCAAGGAACCATATTTACTGCCCTTAGACTATAACTAGTCGGCCACATGCTACGAATAAAACCGATCCTGGGTGTTTGACCTAATTATCGAATGGTTCATACGAAACCAAATACCCCCCTTTGTATGACTCCTTGTGTTTTATCCGCAGTAATAAAGTATTTTGATTAAAGTTTCGATTACTCTCAACCTCTGCTAAACATGCACGCACACTAGGTCAAATTTTATGTTCACCAGTCTCTACATTTAACCCGTAGAGTGACCCGCTTACCTTTAGGAATTCCAACAAAAGAAGGCACATTCTTTAAGATCCGCATCAAGAATAGGCTCTAATTTAAATAAAAGCCTTCATAAACAAGGGATAGAATAATCAGTCTTCTAAGGGTCACTAATAAAGGAGCGTATTGACTAACGTAATCTTTTACCCTGTCAAATTTTGCTAATAAGACAGTACCTTTTTCATTATAGACATATAAAGAAAATTCACTACTTCACCTACCCCCCTAATTTATTCGTTAGTGTTAAACGAGCTGTAATTTCACCAGAATTTAACAACCCATCGGTAACAATATACTTTTTAGCAACAACTTTACACAAGTTAAAAGCATCACTAACTGGACGTACACTCATATTTAAGTAATGAGCCACTCCAGATAAACCAATAAGAGGTCCTGATACCAGTTGACATGTTTGTATATCATAAATATAATATTGTCTAGATCGTTCACGACTCCATCTAATACGTTGCTCTGTTGTATGTAAACCACCTCAATGAGCTGCATCAGTACCTGACAAACCATATTGAGGGTTTGTAGTACCTACATTAATTGGAGAAGTATTTGGTTCATACGGACCAGTAGTAGCTGAACGTCGTATATTTAAAGCACATACAAAAGTATCTAGGCAAAATTGCTCCAGTAACAAATAGTCGTTTGTAGGATAAATCTCAAGTATTCACTCCTGCTGTAAATTAGGATATTTTAACATTGCTCTGGATATGACTAATGTACCTGATTCTTTTCTTTTCAATTGTCCCTTATGGTAAGAAAGCTTCAAATAACTACCTACACGCACACTGAGCTACCAACATATTGATTACCTGTACTAATGTGAGTCCAAACGTAAACCCTTTTTACAAGCAGTAACAGACTTTTAACATAAGATAGGTTTAAATTAGAACCTGCAATACAAATATAGCCAACATGTGGTAAGACTATTTTGGGCCTTAATATTTTATTAGGTAGTGTAGGAGTAGCTCCACTTGAACTCAGTCTTCGACCTGCAGGGAGACTTGTTTTGACGGCGTGTCGTAAAAGGGCTAAATGTCCTCTTTTACAGCATATTTTAGATCAATTAATCAAAATAGTATTACTAAAAAAGTTAAATGTGCTACGACGTAATATGTCTGAAAACGCTATAAATAAGAGCTATATTACTTTATTTATAGTTCCCTTTTTATATGCTATCTACCACAATAGATAAACAATTTATAAGGGGATCGGACTATCTCTTTATTGATTTTAACAATTACTTTTAAAATCAAATACATTGCGTATAGTCTCTACAGATCAATCAATAAGATAAATTATCTAATTGATAAACCCACGGTGTTGATTACAATACTGTCGTAATATACTAGCATTAAAGTACATATTATAACTTTCACCGTTCGCAATATATAGATTAACGTATATATTACGGATTAAACATCCATTTAGTAAAAGGATATACTAAATATAGATTTAATCAAGCAATGTGACAACACAACACATCTATTAACAATAAACAGAATGAAAAACTACGATATTTTTGATTTATGATAATTAAAAAATTTAAGATAAGATACTTTTTTGTAACCTAATAAGGGATATTTATTAAAATGCTCAAAAAGAAGTTTTCTAGATTCAGCATTATATAGATAAAAACGGTAGTATTCAAAATTACCCCCAATTTTTGGTTTATCTTTAATAATAGCGTTTTGACTATTAAAATACAAACTTATTCATTGAAGAATATGAAGTTCATCATTTTGTCCTATAGTAAAAGCACTTTTTCTTAAATGACCTTTTTCATTGAAGACTAAATTAAAATTACCTTCTGCTTCTATAAAACCTGAAAGTCATTGGGGAAAATATGAAGGTAACTCTTTTCTAGAAAGATCTTCCAGTAAAACTTTTTTATTACTGTATTTATTATTTCTATTTATTAGAAAATTATTCATATCTTTTTCCAATAAGCAATTTTTAGCAAATTCTAATTGGCATTGTTTTCTTGCAGTTAATAAAGGATATTTAGCTAATACTGCAAAAACTTTAGCTAAGTCATTTTTGTTACTAGCTATTCATGTAACATAACGTTCTTTTCTTTCAATAACAACTCTACCTCCTATATTTTCTTTTATCTTATTAAGCATACTAAGATTTTCTGGCATATTCTTTAAAGAAATTATTATACGTATAATAATACTATTTGATCTATTTGAATTTAAATTACTTGTAATAGTACCATCTCCTTCTAATAGCCCTACAAAAAACTGTTCTATGTATGTTTTATCTTCAACGGTTAAATTATCTTTTTCACTTAAATTTTTTATCATATCCTTTTCTGTTACGTAGTAAGTCAATCTTAATCACTTCCATTATAAATACAATTAGCTCATACGACACTGCTCACGCAGTGGATCGGACTATAACTTATCTAATTATTTAACTTAATAAACTTTCGATTGTCACGTTTAGTCTCTACGGATCCTACTTACTAATAAATTTGTTAAATAAAACAAATTTTTTTTACATTAATATTAGCTTTGGTTTCCACGGTATTACCTTATACTTTTTAATTATATCTTCTGCATTAAGAAAACATATAAGACTTCACTAGAAAACTGCTAAATTCTTATAAATAAATTTAACTTTTAAGTTAGCTTTGGTTTCCACGGTATTATCTAGTATACTCTTTCTTATTATTTGCATTAAAATAACAAGTAATATATAAATACGCCATATAATTAATTATGTCTGTATATTTGACTCCTTATTATCTGTACTTATTTATTTAAACCCTCTTTAAGAAGTTTTATTTTATTAAAACCTTCAGGGGTTATGTGCTTTAGAATTAATCAATAGCACAATTTCTCTAAATATTAGATAATTTTTAAGCTTATTACCTTGCAAATTATAAGCATCAAAATGAGGTAACACCTTATTAATCAAGTCGGATTTTCTACTTATATAAAATCGTGATGAATTTCGATTTAATGCAGTATTTATAAAACCAGCGCCACCGAAAAATTTTTGTATGCTACATAGTAAAGAAACATCTCTTTTATGTAGCTCAATAATATAAGTAGCAATAACTTGATTAGTTTTAGAAGAAATATTTACAGAGAAGCAGCATCTCCTTCGGTAAACCCCGTCACATAATTAGGATTTAATGGAATATTGACAACCTCCAAAACAGGTCTATCTATAGTCTTTACAGTGGGGAAAGCAGCTTTTAATTTATCAGATAATCCATTATTAAGTACGGATTTTATAGATAATATTTTATTTAACCCTTCCTCTTGTAAATTTCCTTATTTAGTAGTAATTCTGCACATTTAAACCATAGATCAAAATCGATTTTTTTCATACCCTGTAACGAGTACTGTTTAAAATGAGGTATTATAAAATTAATATATCGCTCAATCCAGTTATTTTTAGTCTAGCATCTTTTCTAGTAGACGGAATATAGATACTACCGGCTCCTCCAAAAAAGATATTTGATTTTAATTTATATAGTAAATCTATATCTTTTATATGAAAAGATATTTCAAATGATAGTTGTATTTGTCATACTAAATTCTTACTATTATTTGAATTTAATTTTATAAAAACAATAAATGAACTTCACCATCTACTAACCCAGTAACTCAATTAGGATCTAATGCTGTAAAGTTACTATTTTTACCATCGGAATACGATCTAGTTTGTAAGACAGAATTGAAAGATAACCCCTTATTTTTTCTTGTTGTCAATATATTTTTCATATATATAATTACGACCATAATTATTAATAAATATACCTCTTTGGAGATAAGTAAAAATCGGCTGGGTTTTAATAATAATCTTTTTAATGGTCAATTGAGACCTAGACTTCACCGTAAGCAATAATTAATAATTTAATTATTACCGAAAAATGTATGAAATTTTTCATGGTGACAAGACAACACGACACTTACTAAAGAAGCTTTTGACTTAATTTTTTTAATGACTCTGACTTTTCACCTAACAAAGGATAGTTAGTACAATGAGTGATTATTTTTAATAAGACTTCTTTCTTATATATCTCTAAAAAATAGAATTTACCATAAGGATTTCTAACTTTGTTAGTTACTTCAAAATACTGTTTAATAGCATGTATTAAGTAAAGATCATCATTTTGCCCTATTGAAAAAGAATGGTTATTAGATTTTCTTATTGAAAAACAACCTTCAGCTTCTATAAAACCAGATAATCATACTTTAAAATATATAGGAATATTTAAATTAATATTAGATTTTATAATAGTTAATTGTTTATCATATTTAAGATTTCTATTTAATAAATAAGTTTCTACCGAGGTTTCAGTTAAACATTTTTTTAGGAATGCAAGTTGACAGATTTTTCTGGAAGTTAAAGGAGGGTAAGTATCATAAATTTTTATAATTTCTTCAACTTCTTGCTTTTTATTAACTACTCAAATAACATCTGCACCTTTACCTGTGATTCTTACTGTTCCTCCTACTACCTTGGCAACTTCAATTAACATATTATAATTAGATTTAATATTAGATAATTTAATTATTAGTCTGTATTGCAGTGATTGTTTACGTCAATGGTTTACTTGAATACTTCCATCACCGTCCATTAAACCAACTCAAAACATTTTTATATACTCCTCATAGTTTTTCTTATCTAATAAATCACTTACATTGTGGTCATTATTAAGATTAAGGCTAAAACTAGACAGATACGATACAGTACTAGCCATACTTAATAAACTTGGTATAAAAATACCAAATAAAACAATCAAAACCGTATCATGGAATGCAATATCAAGTGACGCGTTCGCTAAACGAGTAAGGGGCTTACTTCTCCTGCCGTAAAGCTAGGTAAAGTGATTAGTACCATTAAAATATACTAATTGAGGCGCCCTTTTCCATAAATCTTAGATTGCACGAGAGTTAATACGTACGTTAGGCTCTAAAGCAAGATAACAATCATTAGATCCTCCCCCTCTTGCAAGGGTTGATTTTTTCAAACCAGGTCCGACTATATCTTCATCTTCCTTTCGGCTTCGCTTCAACTTTAACTTTGTCATGAAAAAGTTTACAACTCGAGGAACAATTTACCTCTAACGTGGAACGTATAGTCTGTTAGCTTTGTCGGGAGTAGTTTATCTATCAGACTACTCTGACGAGTTAGCACCGTCTTTTCCATTTCCTTCTCAGGAGTCTCCCTTCAAATTTCTATTCTTGATACTTGCTATAAAAACCTTAAAAAGAGATTGACATCCTTACAACTATTTTTTCACCATAAGGCTCTCCCTCATGATTTTGTACGTAAGGCTTTAGGAATTTGACAGTTTTGATCCATTTTTTAAACTAATTAGAGGGACCTCACCCCACGCTTTAATTACTCCACTTACTTTTAAAAATTAAAATTAATTACCCCTCAATTCTGTGATAACTAAATCTATAACCTTTGTACACAGTGTTTTTAATAATATTTTTCTTTATAGTTTCATGACTAATTTTAAGTGCTCTTTCTGCACTCATTATTCCCTCATATTTACATAAAAATTTATCATCTTTAAAGACAAAGACAGCTTTTTTAATGTGTTTTTGAGATTTCATTTGAGAAATTAAATTTGTATAATCTTGTGAAGGAAATTCCATTAAAGGCTTTTCATTTCCCTTAAAAGGAATTCTAGAAATATACCAGGAAGATCTATAGAGTGATTTTTCACTAATAGCTCTATTTAATGAAATAGTTATCGAGCTATTACCTAGTAATACGGCAAGTGATGTTAAAGAAGGAGCAATAGCTAATAATTGTTTAAACTCATTATAAATATAAATAGATCCAGAAGATAGTTTTTTTGATATCATTAATTTTATCTCATTAGAATGGCTAACCCCAATATTTCTAGCAGCATCTTTAGTTCCATTATAGTTAGGTTTTATGTGTCTAATTCAATAAGTTTCACGCTCTTCTATATTATATAATTTTGTATCAATTTCTTCTATAACGATAAAAGCAAAATTTTCTAATCCATGTTTTAAAATAGCACTAGAGATAGGTCTACCTTTTTGAGCTACAATGTGAGCCAGATTAAAATAATTTTGAATTCTATTTTTAATAGATCTAGTGCTTCCTACATAACAATTTCCGTTTTTTTTACATATATAAAAGCTGTATATACATTATAATATTCCTTATATAGTTTTTTTCTATCAGTATAAAAATTCTCATAGATTTTTAGAACTTTTCCTGGTTTTATTCTATCTATAACAGATAGTATCTTTTCATTTTCAATAGCTATTGTACACAAACAAGTTTCAAAATAACCATTATTATAAAAATATACTCCACTTACAATGGTAAAAATTCATTTATTATAAATAAAAGTTATAATTTATTAAACATAGAAATTTATTGAATAAAAAGATAAAGCCTGAAATTTGTTTTACACATATTTAATACATGTTGGTGTAACGGTAATTACTTAAAAAAAAGTTTGGTTTTTGGGGGGGCCTTTAGACAATTAAAAATCAATCCTTCTACCCCACTTCTATATTTATTCCTATTGTTACGCAAAAAAAAGTAAATATCTGAATAAAATATAGGATAAGTTAATGACTTGTTTATCCAAAACTTTTGTTTTATTCTAGTACCTCCCCCCCTTTGAGAAGGGGGAAATAAAAGAGCAGAGCAGAGCAGGCGTAAAGAGCAATTACCAATTTCCACTAAGTGACTTCTAATCTTTCAATATCTCATAACTAAAAATATAGTCACCAAAAGGCTTATTCAGTGGCGCATATTTTTTGATAGTATCATGACTAATTTTTAATTCTTTTTCAGCTTGCATAATACCGTCAAATTTTCAAAGAAGTTCTTTATTTTTATTATATACAAAAATAGCTTTTTTAATGTGTGAACTATTTTTAATATCTAATATAAGATTAGTTAAAGTAATATCAGAAATTAAAGGTACATCTGACAAATTAAAAGGTAAAGAAGAAAAATATCATCCACCTCTAAATAATGCTTCATTTTTAATATAATTTACTATTGTAGCAGAATTAGAATTAATAACATTAGCTAAAGTTTTAACAGAAGGAAAAACTATTAATATTTTTTGTAAGAATCATAAATATAAACAGGATATGCTGATTTAGCATTAATTATTTTTAATTTTGACTCTCAAGAGTGAGTTTTATTATAGAAAGGATTATTCTTACCAGTTAAAGCAGCAGATATTAAAACTTTTGTTTGATCAGAATGTACCCTATTCTTAGCTAATTCAGAAAGCATATCCTTAGTAGCTTCTGTGTGTTTATACCCTAGGAGGAATAACCTTCTTTTAATACATTGTAATAAGGTAATAATTTAGAGATAAAATGAGTTTCTCTTATAGCTAATTTGTCAAAATTAACGTACTCTATAATTAAAACAGCAAAATTATTTTGCCCATATTTTAATAAGGCTTTTATAATTGGCATGTTACTATTTTTTTTATTATTTAAAAAAGCATTATTTAGATAATTACGCATTCTACCCGCAAGGTTATTAGAACTTCCAATATAACTATGTCCATTTATTAAATAATAAATACCTACCTTTTGATTATTATCTTTAATTAACTGTAACCTATCTTCTTTGAAATTATTATACACTTTGACAGGCTTTAATTCATTTACAGCTTTAGTTAAATAACAAGTAAGCATTATAAAAGAATCTGAAAGTTTAATACAATCACACATAAAAACAAAAATAATAAAAAAGTATATTACTTAGCACTTGCGTAATTATGCTTCACCGTGAAGAACACACAATTTTAGAGCTTTAGCAATCCAATAATTTTCTATATTTTTTCAGAAGCTAATTATGTTCTCTACCACTATTCGTGTGATTTAATTTTCCGAATCTCCTTTAACCCTTCGTTTGTTAAATGAACCTTTTCTTTCATTAAATCAATGACTTTACAAAAATTAGAATAATCCAACCTCTTAGAGCCTTGAAGTTGATATTTATCAAAAAAAGATCTAATATTATTATTTATATGGGCAAATTTAGATACAGAAAAATAAACTGCGGGACTACTGGAATCTACCCTTGTCACACCACAGTCTAAGTACTTAACTAAACTCTCCATTAAAGAATAGTCACGGGAATGTTGAGCTATTTTAAATCTTAAACTTACAGCATACCCCATTTTAGATAATTTAGATTTAACAATTTGCACATGAAAACATCCCTCTCCATCCACGAAGCCAACTAGCCAATATGGATCTGAAACTTCTGTAGATTCTACTAAAGGCCTCTCAACCGAAGCAATATTCGGGAAGGATTCTCTTAGAGAATCAGATAGGCCCCTATTCATAGAGGCTTTAATACCCACGATTTTATTTAAACCTTCGGTAGTTAAATGTTCACCTTTATTCATTAAATCCACAATTGACTTAAATAATAGAAAATCAGCTCGTTTTTTAGATAATAAAGGGTACTTCAAGAAATGTGGTATAATCACATTTGTTAAATCTTTAATAGATTGTACAGTATAAAATATAGCACCGTCTTTTTTACGTATTGTTATATTTCCTACTCCAAAAAATGATTGTATTTTTTTTAACAATACTATGGTGCAATAATATCCCAAAAATTAATTTTATACCTCACTTTGATTCATTTATTTTTCAAAGACTCACTGAGAATGTAGATTCAGCATCTGCAAAACCGGAAACTCAGTTTGGGTGCAACCCTCCTTCCAACTCAATAGGTAATTTTAAAGTTTTATTATAATAGTTATTTTGGAAACTATTTGTAGAAAAACCACATGAAGAAAATAGAATGAATAGCATGCTTATATCTCTTATATACGACAAACTCCACTCTATAACAAAAAATTTCTAATTTCTCTTAAAAAATGTGTAAATATTTGGACTATATCTTGGCATTAGTTAGAAAACTTAATGACGGCCACAAATAGTCTCTGAAGATCCTTAAAATATCCCAAGTTTCCTACTGATTACTTAAAAATAAGCTTTTTTACTTTATAGTATCTTAATTTTTCACAAATTTCTCAGTATATAGTAGCCTTTAATAGAGAGCTAAGTGGAATTGCTAACCCTCCAATAGTAAACATAAATATAAATCCTAGTGCAAATAGCATAGGTGTTGTAAATTGTAATGAACCACCATAACATGTAGCTCAGGGTAAGGCCTTCAATCATTTCAAATTTAGTTGGCTTTATGTATCATAAAAACAGTGACTACTAAGTTTATTTTTATTTAAATGCTTGTTTAAGGCACTGTCTATTACTAGTTACCCGGACCATTCCTTCATATTTCATATTATATTACCCTTATTACTTAGAAATAAGTATGGCATCTGGCCTCTACGCTTTTAGATAAAATATATTTATAAATAAATTTTGTTTATATTTTACTCAATAAATTTTTTGAATTTATTGAATTCTACTTTCGTAGAATCATTTAGTCCGACGATAATCCTTAAACAATTGTTATTCTCATTTAAGGATGTCCCTCGGGTTTGCCATATTAATCATAATAAATTACATAAAACATAATTTATTTAGCTTAGCAAGCCTAGTAAATATTATCACTTTATATTTATAATTACAACTTATTACCCATTTTACAACCCCTTTATTAAATTAACATAATAATATTAGTCTAATATTATTAATAATAATCATTTATTAATGATTCATCTCTGATTTAATATTTATAATTTTTTTCTAAACCCGATTTAGTTAAATGTTCTTTTTTTTGTATCATATCTGCAACTTTATTAAAATTAGCATAATCTAAGGATTTTACACCTAATATAGGATAATTATAAAAAAATGGTATTATTTTTTCAGTAATATCCGTAAAATTTTCTACGACAAAGTCCCCTGCGTCTTGATTAGATCGAAGATAGTATTTACCACATCCAAAATAATCGATTAAACTTTTAAGCAATGTTGCATCTCTAGAATGTTGAGTAATAGCAAATCTTAATTGAACCCTAAATCCTAGTTTATGAGATGAAGATTTTATAACTTTAACTAAGAAACATCCCTCTCCACTTGCAAATCCTGCTATTCAATTAGGATTCAATTTTTCTGTATTAAAAATTTCTGGTCTATTAACCTCTTTTAAAACTGCAGGAAAAACTGTTTTTAATGTATTTGATAGTCCTCAATTCATTGAAGCTCTAATCATTACAATCTTTTCAATACCATCCATATTTAAATGTTCTTTATTTTTAATTAATTCATAAATTTGTTTAAAAAGAATATAATCAACATGTTTATTAGTTAATAAAGGGAATGAATCAAAATGATTTATAATAACAGATAAATCAACTATGGAATATACTCTATATTGTATTGTATTTTTACCATGTGCTGTAATATTTCCTACTCCATTAAAGAAAGTTTGAATCTTTTCTAAAACAGCTAGATCTTTCTTGTGTAAAACAAGGGAAAATTTGTCAACCTATAGCCATTTTACTATTTTTAGATATAGAAACAGTGAAACAACCTTCAGCATCGATAAACCCAGTTACAAAATTAGGATCTAATTTTGTTTGATTACCACGATTAGTACTTATTTTTCTAAACCTGGGTCGAGTAAATCTTAAGTTATTTAAGTAAAAGGGTAAATATAATAAGAAATAAGAAATATATTTAACAATATTTACCAGTGATATTTGGTCATATAAAATTATTCTACATAATTTAGACAACCAACTAAATATTTTAATACCTGTAGGCCAAATCTACGAATTATTACGTTTTCGAATTGTATCCAATTCAAGACCTAAATCTAGAAAATGTTTCATATAACGACTAAGAGATAAACTTGAGCTTCTATATTGTAACCTCTCTATATCATGAACAATCTTGGCTCAAACCTTAAATTCATCTTGTTTACAAGATAGTAGAGGGTAAGAATCAAATAAGTAAACAATCTCACTAGCACGTTTAAACCCATAAATATTAACATCGGCACGTAGGCCGTCGGAACGCAAATTTATAATTTTGAACGCTAGACTTTTGTGAAAATATATCTTCCTTTATATGCTTTGATTTGATTACGGTTAAAATAATTAGAAATATTAGTTTGTCTAATATTTAAGGCTTGAGCTGCTTCATTTATAGAGTTATAATTAGTCGTTTCATTCATTTCTATGTCGAATACTTTTATAGCTTGAGCAAGTTTTCCTGTTCCTATTTTTTTTGGTTTACCAAACATTGGGTTTTTTTCCCCTGTGCGAGCAATTGACATCTTTTTGCGAGCTTCCTCTGAATGCTTATAACCTAAACTTGAGCCAGCTTTTTGTAAAATATTATACTCTGGGTCAAGTAAATTAAGGTAATAATCCTCTCTTTTATAAATCTCTTTTATTGAACAGTACTCAATAATTGAGAGAGAAAAATTAGAATAACCGTGTTTTTTCCCTTATTTTCGTACGGTGGGTAAATGAACCTGATGATTAGAATACTAATCTACCTATTCAATCCTGCTTAATAATTATCTTGCATATACAATAAGGGGTAATTTAAACTAGCTTGATCTCTCTGTATTAATCCCTTCTTTTATTGAACGAATCTGTTCTAGGCCTTCTGGAGTTAAATGACCTCCGGATTTCATTATATCAGATGCTCGCTTGAAATCTGCAAAATCCAAAGATTTTACGCCTTGTATAGAATATTGGTCAAAGAACGGTACAATTTTGAGTTGAACGTCTGAAAACTTTTCGACTACGAAATCTCCTGCTAGTTTATTCTTACGTAAAACATATCTACCACAATTAAATATCATAATTAATGCTTTTAATAATTCTTCATCACGTGAATGCTGAACTACTGAAAAAACTAATTCAACTCGAGTTCCCAATTTATTTGTTTCAGATTTTCTAATTTTAATATAAAAACAACCCTCACCGCTCACAAACCCAGCTACTCAATAGGGATCAATCTTTTCTGGTAATTGAACTAAGGGTCTAGGTATAGGGGTAATGTTGGGGAAAGCTGTGTTTAACACATCTGATAAACCTCTATTTAGTGATGCTTTTATCGCTAAAATTATTTGGAAACCAGCCGGAGTTAAATGTTCTTTGCTATTTATTAAGTCTACCGCTTGTTTAAACAATTCGAAATCGGCACGTTTATTACTAATTAATGGATACTTATCAAAATGCGGTATTATTACATTAATTAAATCCTGAATAGAGTTAACTTGATAATGTATAATGTCTTTATATTTTTTATAAATATTCCCTACGTCGTTAAAATAATTTCTTATTAATTTTAGTAAAGCAAGATCCTTTTGTTTTAAGCTAATTTGAAAGCTTGCTCGTTCCTCTCAACCTATTTTTAACTTTCTATTTTTATGAATACTAATTACAAAGCTACTCTCAGCATCGGCAAAACCTGTAACAAAGTAAGCATTTAATAAATAGGTGTTAATCTCTGACTTAGCTTCATAAGTCGACGCTATATAATACGTTCTTCATTGATTTATTTTTTTTGTTTTTTTTAATAGAGTTTTTATCTGGCGACCAGTAGCTCGAAGTGCTACAGTGATACTGAAACAAGCGGAACGGTCACAAAAACCAGTAACCCATTGAGGATCAATCTTGAATCCATCAAGGGCATTATTATGCGAACTTACAGGGTCGGTGATGATCCCAGTAGAGAAACTACGTACTCGGCTAAAAAAAGCATAAGGTCTAACTTATAATTGTAGTTGTGGACTATATCATAGACTAGTTTAAGTCCACTCACGTGTAGTCTCTGAGGATCCTACTTAATACAAATAGACTTTAAAGGAATATTTTGTATTTTTGGTTTCCTGCTGATTACCCAATCTCTTAAGTTTTCACTGAGTAGTCTGAAAATTAACCCCAGCATTAAGAGCGATGCAACGCGCTGGGTTTGGCGCGCCACTCTTAGAGGGGCAGTGCAAAGCATGCGAAGCAAGCCATTTATAATTTATATAAATCTAGGAGTTTCCAGCATATAGTGAGTTTTTCACATCCCCGGAAGGACATGCCGCACCCAACTTTACGGCAATGATCAATGTTGCAGCAGTGAAATATCCTCTAGTATCGACCTAATGAAAATTTATAATAATAACTATCACTACGGACTATGTCTTAACCCCCATAGATTATTTTATAATAATAAGTAAATAAACTTAAGGGATTTCTCTTGTACTCTCTGCGGTTCCTTTACGTTACCTGCAAGTTCTATAATATTAGTAATTTTTACGTGCATGCTTCTTAAGGCGGAGCCTACTCCTTAAAAATGCATCGTATACTAGTTTTTAAATAGTTTCTTGCATATAGAAAAATAATAATTCATAATGTTACCAATATGAGCGACGCCAATGTTTTGCTAGATACCTAATTTATATAACATTGACTGATGCATGTAGACTAATACAAGATCTCTTACAATTGGGACAGATTTAGCTAATATATAAATTCGATGATTATTGCCGGCTTTATGTATTGAACATCTAATATTATATGTATTAATTAAATATCTTGAAAGACGTTGAACATCTTGAAGTGTAAAACTGTCGGTGCATATGTATAAACCTCGAGAAGTTCCACGAGATCCATCCTCACTATAAACTATGAAAATAATCTAATATACTACTAAATTAAAAAAGATATTATATATTTACCTCAAGGCTCTTTGCTTAAAACATGTTTATTAATTGTATTTCTACTTATATTCATTTTTAAAGCAGCATCCCTCATAGAAACAAAAGTTAAAACTTCTTCTGTTTCTATGTTAGTAAATATAACTTTTTTTCCTTTAGTTTTAATGTTAAAGTCTACTGACCCTTTAGTAATTCTATCCCTAACTTCAGGAGAAAACCCTTCGCTATTGATTTTTTTCAAATTACTTATAATTTTTTCTAAATGTTTAGGCGATCTTATACCTCCCATTCTTAAACGACTTTCTTCGCTATGTTTATAACCCAAACTAGAACCTGCAACTTTATATATATTATATTTAGGTTTTAAAAGATCTATATAATATTGTTCTCTAGATATTGCTAAACTTGGTTTACAATATTCAAGAATCTCTATGGAAAAGTTATAATAACCATACTTAATTAAAGCTTTATTAATAAGCATATTAATCTTAGGATTCGTAATATAATTAAAACTAAAATAATTCTTAAATCTTCTTCCTAAATCAACACTACTTCCTATATAACAGTTACCGTTAATTTTATTTTTAAAAAGATATACCCCAGATTTTCCCTTGTTTTCTTTTACAATTTCTGTTTTTAAAAGATCTGCATTATCATATTTTAAAACTGAATCAAAAGAATTAGGATTATTTTTAGTACTATAAAATTTACGTTGACTAAGACTACTGTTTAACAATTTAACTTCAATACGTTTAGTATTAAATAATAAAGAAGGTTTAAGCGATAAATTATTATCAGGTTTACATTCAGAAATTGTTTTTAACTTGTAGGGCGAAATAATATTTTCAACTGTTTGTACAGACTTAGCTAAAATATAAATACGAAAATTACCTCTAGCTTTTTTATGAACTGTACATCTTATATTATATCTATCAATTAAATATTGAGTTAGACGTTTAACATCAGCATAATCAAAACCATCTGTGCAAAGATATAAGGAATTATTCCTTTTGACCCCCTTTTGAGCTATGAAATGAGCAAGTGCGAGTGGGGTTAATAAGGATAAATCACTAGGTACTATTTTTACTTTGTTAGAATAGAAAATATTATAAAATTCTGTTAACATAGGTGAAGATTTAGTCCAAAAATTCAGTGATTTATAAGTTTTACCTGTCCTTTTGTCTAGATAAGCGTACTCCCTGTATTTAGCAGAGCTTATTGTAGATAAAGAATTACACACAGAAATAAAGTAGTCTTTTTGAGCTTCAGCTTGCGTAAAACCAAACCTAGCGTTAATACCTCGAGGAGGTAGTTCTAGTTTTCCATCACCTAAAATAGAACTAAATAAAATTTGCTTAATGTAATTAATATTTTCAGTTGTTCCTTCAGAAGTAAAAGTAGCTACCCTTAATAGCCCCATTTTTGGACATCATTTTGTCATATGATTATTTTTTGATATAAAGAATAAAAAAAGCAATTCATCTAAACCTACTGAAAACATGTGATGACTTCAAACAACAAATCCTAATACACCTATAGACATCATTGCATAGCAACCAATTTATATAGAAATTATATTTACTATATATAAGAATAAAAAAAAAGAATAAGAAATTTGTATGCCTGATTTGTATAATCCCCATAGAATGAGGAAAGAAAATCAATAGATAATTTAACCTAGTCTATTTGAATTCATTTCTAAACTTAATGTTTTAATTTTATCTAAACCTTCTTTAGTTAAATGTTGATTTAACTTAACTATAGACATACTTTTCTTAAAACAAATAAAATCCTTTTGCTTTAAATTACACAGTCCGTAAGTATCAAAATGAGGTATAATTTTTTCTAATATAGAACTTTTATCTTGAACTATAAAATCACACCTAGGAGTAGCTAAATTAGACCTAACATGCACTACACCACAATTAAAGAACTTAGTAAATAAATCTAATAAGCTCTAAATCTTTACTATGTTGAGTAATCTGAAATCTGTAATAAACCTTTTCCCCTAAAGTATAATCCTTAGAAGGTTTAACATAAACAGAAAAATTACCCAGCATTAATTTAAAATTATAAACCTATTTTGTAAAGCATAGAAGGGTGCATGTAAGGAGTAATAATAGTTTGTAGTAAAGGCATAGAACGCTGTCTAATGTAAATACGATATTGATTTTTTTCACCACCATGTAATGTACATTCTAATCTATATTTAATTATAAGCACATTCATCAATCGAACAATATCTTGTACTGAATATGAATCAGTACAAAGTTGTAATCCATGTTTCTTAGCAGATCCATCTCCCATTATTAAATGAGCCAAAGCTGCTGGAGTTAATAAATTATAAATGTTTTGTGGAATTATTTTGACTTTATTAACATAGAAAATAGAATATAATTCAGTAAAGCAAGGTAATGCGCGAGTACTTAATTCAATTATATAATTTTTTTTTCCAAATCTTTCTCGAGCCCTATAAACAGGATATCTACTACAATAATGAGATAAGATAGAAAAGACAAATAAAATATATTTAGAGTGATCGTAAGACTGAGCGAAACCTAAATAACAATTTTTACTTCTATAACTAGAAAAATGAAACCACGCATCTGATAAAAGTAAGCCTATTACAACACTATGTTGATAAGGAGCTAATACAATCATATTTCTAGCTTGCTTTGAAATTAAGCCTAGACCTACTGAAGAAGATAAATTACAGCCTCATACTACTAAATCTGTACGTCCCGATGTTTTTATATTATACGATATTTTATTGTTTGTTTTTTTTTTCATCTTAAATATATTAACTTTTTTTTACTTTAGTTGGTTTTATTAATTAAATTTGATTTACCCTTTACTACACCCCAAAATCCACGGATTTTTATTTTAACCCAATATCTGGATTAATGCAAGAAGGCCCATTTAGTGAAAGATAAAGGATAAAAATATAATTGGCATTCAGCTCTTTTATATTAATATAAAAGTTTACTGACTAATTGCCATACAAATATTTAAAAAAATTATATAAACCTTAACGTAGCTAGTTTATTTTTAAACAAACTTATACATTGTGAGTAAAAACTTTTAGATTTTTTTACTACAGGGCAGACAACAAAAGTCCGGATCTGTAGTAAATTTATTATTAAATAGCTTTATAAACAACTTTTATTAGAAATTTTATATCCGAAAAAGAAGAAAAAAAAACAAAACCAGAAACCCAATTAGGATCCAAATTATCAGGTAAATTTATAACAGGCTTTTCAAAAGGTGTAATATTAGGATAATGACTTAATACTTTTTTAGAAACACCTCTATTAATAGAAGCATAATAAGTAAGAATAGTCAAAAACCCTGATAAATGTAAATGTTCTTTGTCTAAAATAATTTTTATAACTTTAGACCATAAGAAAAAGTCTAAATTTTTTTGACTAATTAATGGATATTTAGTAAAATGTGGAATTATTACCTTATTTAAATCAGTAACATTTGATACTCTATATACAGATAATTTTCTATCGGATCTAGTATATACTGCCCCTACACCAAAAAAAGATTGTAAATTATATAAAATTTCTGTATCCTTTTTGTTTTTTTTATTAATATATAGCCTTTTCATAAAAATATTTAATTAACAGTATTTTGAGTTAGGTTTACCTTTTAATAAACCTAATTTAGAGGATAAAAAGAAAATAGAAGAATTGGAGAAAAAATTATAATAAAATAAATACATATCGACCTTTATAAGGGGGAGGTTTTTTATTTTTAGATTTTAGATTTTTCAAAATTGAACAATCACGGCAAGATAAAGCTTTTGCTGCTTCATTAATTGAAGCATAAGAAGTAGAAATATTTGTTTCTAGGTCAGTTACCATTATTTTTTTAGCGTTAGGTTGATTATATCCCTTATGACCTTTCTGAGAAATAGACATTTTCACTCGAGTTTCATATGAGTGTTTTTTCCCTACCATTGGATTTTTTGGAACAAAAGAAGATATTTTTTTAGAGGATGACATAAGAGCCTTGGTTTCTTCAGAATGTTTTCTATTACGGAATTTTTCTAAAGTTTCTTCGCTATGCTTTCGACCCAACATTGGAGCACTAGGTTCAGTACAGATGTTATACTGAGGATTCAGTAATTTTAAATAATACTTTTCCCTTGTTAGAACCTCAGAAGGTTCACAATACTCAAGGATTCCTAAACTAAATTTAGAATATCCATATTTTAACAGAGCGAGACAAATCTTATCACTAAGGTGTACTGTATTTTAGTAAAGATATTTCTAATCTATTTTTATAAAAATATATCTTCCTTTATAAGGTTTTTTCCTATTATTAATAAAATATTTAGAAATAGTAGCTTGATGTATGTTTAAGGCTCTAGCTGCTGCAACGATAGAATCAAAAATAGTAGATTGATTAGTATCTTTATCAATAACTTCTATTTTTTGAGAGGGGCTACCAGCTCCTTCAGGTCTTGACTTACCAAATCTAGGGTGATTATCCCCTGTTCTTCCAAACATAGGACTTGTTGTTCCGTACATAGGATTATTTTTTCCTGTTTGAGCAATTGACATCTTTTTCCGAGCTTCCTCTGAATACTTATAACCTAAACTTGAGCCAGCTATTGGTAAGAGATTGTACTCTGGTTTCAAGAGATTAAAATAGTATCCTTCTCTATCTATCACATCGGATAGTTCACAATATTCTAGGATCTCTAACTTAAAATTAGAATGTCCATATTTTAATATAGCGCTATAATAGCACTTTTTTCTTTTTGTAATTGAATCTTCAAACTTTTTTCGGAATAATATGCATAAAATCTTCGAGATAAATTTACTGAACTTCCTATATATTTTTTACCGTTAGTTAAATTGGTAAACATATAAACGCCTGATTTTTTCTGATTATCTTTAAGTATTTGAACTTTATCAGTATCAGAATTAGGATAGAATTTGCATGGAACTATGGGAACAATTGCATCATTATTTTTAATTTTTGTTTATTTTTATATTTAATGTTATTATTGGCTACCATACCTGCCATTTTAGACTATGTCTGGGAGATTCCATATCCCTACGATTACTAGTTTGGCTAGCTAATTGACAACTTTTAAAATTTAGATAGGGATTGAACTTATCTAAAATCATTGTGGGCCTCACAAGAGGATAGTTCTTTTGCATCGCTACTACTAGATCTGCTACTATAGGGGTCACCGGCTGTTTTGGCCCATATTATGCTTTTTTACCTTTATCAATCAGCCATAGTTATTAGCTATGACCTAGTTTTTGTTATTAAAGGTGTTTCCTTTCTAATTTTTAATCTACTTACTTTTAAAAAATTTATAATTATTTAATTAATCTATTTTAATAATTCCCCCTATACACTCAGTTCTTACTCTTCATTTTAATGGATTTGTAATTTCTATTATTATGGAAAAACAACCCTCAGCTTCGGTAAAACAGTAACTCACATAGGGTTAAGTTTTTCCTTTTTGTTGTTAATTGTATTTTTATGATCTGTAGAAAGACCATTTTTTAATACTTTAAATTGTATATTTATAAATGGAATGTTTTTTATAAAGCTACTTTAAATAATTTTCATATAAAAAGTCGGACTATATTTTAATCAACAGATTTTGCCGATTCTCCACGAATAGTCTCTGGGGATTCCACTCAGTTAAGTATTTAATCTTTATGCTTTTGGTTTCCTGCTGATTACCCATTATTATATCCTAAAATTTTACTGTAAAATTACTAGCGTCTAAAGGATTAATGGATTTCCAGCATATAGTGGAGTTTCATTTAATTTAGAAAAGCCTATTTTTGACCATTCCTAGATACTTATCATCAAAATTGAATTCTAAATTTAATAATTATTCAATTTTATGAAAATGGACCATCTCTTTGTCAACAAAAATTAAATAAAAAAACAAAAATACTCACCCTAGAGAGGATAGTTAAATTACTTAGATACTAAACTATTTCACTTTATAAGATAATGTTTTCAAGCTTTACCTAAATCTGAGTTAGGTAAAGCATTATGAGCATGAAGATTTCTAAGTTCATAAAATTTATTAACCATATTAATTCTCATAATTTTTTGAGATCTACAAGGATTAACTTTAAAATAATCATTAACTAAAGATAAAACTTCCTTTTTTTTAAAACAAGTTCATTTAAATGCTTCTTGTTTAACCATAGGATAGATTGTTCCTCCATATAATTCTACTAAAGCTTCTAATATAAATCTATTTTTTTGAGAAGCAGTTATAAATATTTGACCAGAAGTCTCGCTTAAATATATACTACCATCAGTGTCAAAAAATCCAGCTAATCATCCATTATAATATGTTAATGATTTAGGATCTTTTAATTCTATGTTATAAATTTCACAAATTTTACCTAATTGAAGAATTCTTATGGGATTTTGTAATAAACCATTAACTTTATTAATTAAATTTCATAAACCTTCTTTATGGTGTAGTCTATACCTTAAATAGTTATCTCCACTATAAAGTTTTACTGATCCACCAAAATTTTTTTTTATTAAATATAAACATTTTTTATCTCTAAGTTGTGTAACTATTTCTAAACTAGCATATCCTTTTTTAGATAATAAAAAACACCCATCTCCATCTATAATTCCAGCTAGTCATTCGTAAAATCTTTCTTCATTATCTTTTCCAGAATAAATTGATTTTTGTTTATTATTTACATTATCTTTGATAGATATATTATCGTTATCCTCTATATCATTTAATGATTTTGTATATAAAAGATTTATGAGAGAGTATTTAAATAATATAAATAAGTAATTTATACTTATTAAAAAAGGATGTTGACACAAACGTATGGCCTCTGAAATTCCTACTGACATGCATAACTCAGAAAATTCTTTTATTCCAAGTTTGAAGTTTTCACTTCGTGCTTTGGTTATTTGCGGATTGTCATACGTTACTAAAATTTTTACTAAAGAAACTATAAAATTTCTTAAAATGGGAGTATTTAGTAATATGAATTGTAAAAATTCTTTGATTTCCCTGCATATAGTTTGTTGCGTTAATAAAGCTGCCTTTATTAAAGAGCTATTTTTTAGATAACCAAATACATTTTTGTTTGAACTAGCAGAAACAACTGTACTAATAATACCAAAACCAGGTATAATTAATATATAACAATAATTTTGATTAATAAAATAGTTATCTATTAATTTATGCGGCTTGGCTCCGCCAGCCTTTTTAAATCTATTTAAATTAATACTCAAAAATTTAACATCCTTGTTAGGACTTTATCTTAAACCACAGTAGTCTCACTAAATCTGTACATAACTTTTTTTATTTAATGTTATTATACACTACATTCCTGCGTTTTTAAACTATTAGGGGAAATTCCACAACCCCAGGGAGTGGGCGCCTTGTTCACTATCTAAATTAGAATGCCAGAAAAATCTCTTGTGTATCATAGTGTATTGGCTCATACTCCCTTTAGGCTAGGCAAGCCTTGCCAACCCACTTTAATAATTATCTAATTAATCTCCTTATATAGTGGCGAAGCCAGAGCATACTATTGAGACATTCTCAGATATACCTTTCTTCATTTTAGGTAATCTACATGCTTACTAGATAATAAATGATATTTATCAAAATACTTTATCACCCTTTTAGCTGAACCAAAGCTAGATGAATCATATAAATAACTGTCTCGGCTTTTTTTATAAGCAATATTACCTCCTAATAAGTCTTTAATTAAGATTAAAAGATTATTTTGTTTTTGTGCTACAATTTGGAAATTTAATAACACTTCTGTTTTATTACTACGATTAATTAATTTAATTTGGAAACTACCCGATCCTTCGGATACAGCATCAGTAAACCCTGCTAACCAATGGTTTTCTAAATTTCTATCTAAATTTAATTTTAAACTAATTGTTTTACTAAATTCAGTATAATTTACGTGATTTAAGATATTTTTAGTTATTTGATTTAATTTATTTTCTGTTCTTATTTTTCCATTAATTAAATTAATTACTTTTTCCAAACCTTTTCTAACTGATATTATTAGAAGAATAGCATTTTTATCTTTAACTTTACGTATAGTACCATAACCTATTCGTTCTTTTACATAATAAGCTAAGGAAACATCTAATGAATTAAATACAATGACTAATTGTTGTTTACTACTAAAATGACCATCACTATCTATTAACCCTGCCAAATAATGACCAAATTCAGTATCATTAGCAGGCTTTAAATGAGTAGGAACATGAACAGAAATAAGTTTAATTCTTTCTGTATTTATTGCGGTTTCGTTGCGCAAAGTCTCTGAGGTTCCAGTTTTATTTATAAATATAACATAAAACAAACATATATAACTGTTACCTGCTGATTTACTTCATCGTTTTAACTTTTTTACTATATCTTTTAACTCTATCTCATTATTTATATAAAGAGCCCAGATGAAGTATTTAAAACTTAATAGCGAAGCTGTTCCAGCAAATAGCAACATTATGAAGCCTATATAATTAACTTCAGGGTGCTACATCTAAAATTTAATTTAAATGTTTGGACCATCTCTTTAAATAAAACTTATTAATTTATTCATAATTTATTCATTTTTTATAAAAAATTACTCAACTTTTTGCTAAAAAAGTTTCTGATGAAGCTTTGTGAGCTTTCATACTTTTCAATTCATAAAATTTAGGAACTAAATTCTTCCTTTATTCATACCTGATTTGATTTTTTGGATTTTATCTATTTTATCTTCAGTTAAATTTTTTAATTTCAATATATCTGAGACTTGACAAAAATCCGTAAAATCTTTTGATTTTACTCCTTGAATATAATAATTTTTAAAGAAAGGAATAATCTTTTCTCGAACGTCAGAGATCTTTGTCACCCTATACTCACAAGCTTCTCTGTATTTATAAATATTACCACAATCCAAATAATCTATTAAACTTTTTATTAACTCTTCATCTCTAGAATGTTGAGTTAATTTAAATAATAATTTTATTCCTACTCCTTGCTTACTTGCTTTAGATTTATAAATATCCACGAAAAAACATCCCTCACCTGATGCAAAACCTGCTAATCAATTTGGATCTTGAATAACTTGATTTTTAACTAAATATTTTTGAACAGGAACTAGGTCTGTAAAAGCAGTTTTTAATTTATTTGATATACCTCAATTCATTACAGATTTTAATGATACAATTTTATTTAATCCATCTAAAGTCAGATGCTCTTTATTTTTTATTAAAATAAAAACTTGCTTTCATATTTCATAATCAGTTCTTTTCTGCGTAATTAATGGATACTTTTCAAAATGATCTATAATTACAGTTAAATCTTGTATTGACTTAACTGAATATATAATTGAATCTGAGGTTTTAGAATAAATCTCTCCTACACCAAAAAAATCCCCTCTTTTATCTGTTCTAACAGAATTTTATCTTTTACATGAAGACTTATTTGAAAAAATAGCCTTGCCTGTCATTGAACTTTTAAGTTATTACTTTTAGCCACAACGGTAGAGAATGAACCTTCAGCATCCGTAAACCCCGTAACAAATCAAGGATTAAGTTTAATATTTTGTAGAGCTTGAAAATTTGCATCTGCAGGACTTTCTTGCTCTTGTGGAACTTTTGATATAGATAAATTCTGCTTATTTATTTTATTATTTAAATATTTTAATTTGAGAATTTCTATAGAAAATAATATCATAACTAGATGCTACATTTTTATGTGATATCACAGAAAAATATTTGGACCATATCTTCAAATAAAATAAAATTAACTCATATTTGATTTTTATTTATTTATATTTAATAAGAGTAAAACCTACTTATAAAAATAAATGTTAACTAAAATTAACAAAAAATGAAACGGTTTATATATTTTTTTATTTAGTTTCCTAGCCTATGTATTTTCATATTTATAAATATTTAGTTCATATTAATTATATTCGTAATTTAACCATTTTTTATGAAAAATATTTCAACTTTTACTTAAATAAGTATCAGGTGAAGCTAAATGAGCTTTCATACTTTTTAATTCATAAAATTTAGGTATAAGGTGTAATCTATTAACTTTAGCTGATCTTGAAGGATGTTCTTTAAAATACTCAATTAACTTAAGTATATCTTCTTTTTTTGTAATATATCATTTAAATGATTTAGAACTACCATTATCAATATAAACATTTCCTCCATATAATTCAATTAATGGAGTTAATATTTCAGATGTTTTTTGACTAGCTGAAATAGATAATTGTCAATTAGATTTATTAAGAGTAATTGTTCCATCAGCGTCGAAAAATCCCGCTAATCAACCATTATTATATGTTAATTTTTCTGGAAAAATTAGATTTAAATCATACTTGATACATATTTTATTTAATTGAACTAATCTATTAGGATTTCTTATTAATCCATTAACATCATTAATAAGTTTTAATAAACCTTCTTTATGGTGTAATCTATATCTTAATGCATTTGCATTAGATCTTAATTTTATAGATCCTCCATAAATATTTTTAATAATTTGTAACGCTCTTTCATCTCTTATATCCATTGTAATTTCTAAACTAGCATATCCTTTAAAAAGCTTCCATCTCCTTCTATTAATCCTGCTAATCATTGTTTAATTTTTAAATTATCATCATTATTATTACTAATTTTATGAATTGATCTTTTGTTTTTATTTAACAAACATATGGCCTCTGAAGTTCCTACTAACGAGTTAAACGCGTTGGTTACTTGCGGATTATAGTAAATTAAAAGGTTTTTTACTTTAACGGTATATCATATATAGCATGATTAAAGTACCTAATAAATATAAAACTAACTCCCCGCTTATAGTTTGTTGCATTAAATTAATTTAAAGGGCCATTTTTGACCAAAGAATCCATTTTCTCCAAATTTGACTTAAAGTAATAATACTCTCTCGTATCAAACCCAGGTACTACCATATAAGAATCTTTCTCAATAGTAGGCTTGTGCCCATCACTAATATATTAATATGGTGGAGAAACCGACTGTACATTAAGCAGCATTTCAGCCACCCACCAGTGAACCAGTCTGTAGCGATTGCTTAGACAACCGACGATCTTTAATTGAGAAAATCATTGACCGTAACACTAGTGTAGCTAAGTAATTAAACCTAATTACCCATTACTTAACCAAGTAATGCTTATCCTAACTAACTTTTCCTTCCAATCACAAATTGTGAAAAGGTTTATCAGAGATATACATTTTGTCTCTATAAACCTAAGAGTTGCAAGCATAAATAGATAAGAGCTAGGGTTATGGTATACTTTAGTATTCGTTATTAATGGTCTTTGAAAACTTATAACACTTGCCTTAATAACTTCATAACTTATCTTATTTATACGTTAAACCACACCCTCTATTCCAAAAATGATTGATTATTTTTCTCTCTTAATGCGTAGCCCCAAGCTGAGACGAAGCCTAATCAGTCGACATGAAGCATATTTTGTTTTATTTATTGGATTTGTTTATAATAGACGCTTTTTCTTTTAAAACTACTCTAAGTTCAGGATCTAAATGTTCTTTATTTTTTAATCTAGTGTATAGTTGTTTCCATAGTGCATAACTTACAGCTTTTTTAGAGTTTAAATTAAACTCATCGAAATAGCTAAAGACATTAGAACAGGCCTTAAGACCATTAATTCTATATTCGTACACGTTTTTTACATAATGGGGCTCAACTCTCCCTCCTTTAAATAATGTGACTAGGTGATTTAAAATAGGAATATTAATTTCACCTTTTTGAGTTAATATAAATCTAAATCTAAACGCTACAGAGTTAGATAAAATAGAGACAGTAAAACAACCTTCCCCATCTGTAAATCCAGCTAATCAACTATTAGTCAGATCAGGTAAAATAGTAGAAGGGATAAAAGTAATTTGGTTTAATTTTATCCTTCCTTTTGAACATCAGATATTAAAGCCGTCTATAAATTTTTCGAATGATTTTTGTTTACTAGGAAAAACCAAATTACCATTAAATAAATAAATAATCAGCTCAATTCCCAATTTATCTTGACAAACAAACCGACTAGTTATGACAGATTGACTAATAACTTTACCAAAACCCAATGTTTCTTTAATAAATTCAAGCGTATATATGTCGCTGGAAGATTGAGTTATTACAAAAGCCAAATCACCCCTGTTATTTACAATAAACGAACCATCTCCTTCTGTAAACCCTATAAGCCATGTTAAGAATTCTTTAGAGGGCAAGGGTCTATCACCTAAAAGGGCTTTATATTTAGTGTAAAACAGTTGAAATTGAAATTTATTATTTGGAGTTATAGTTAAAGTAGCTGATCTGCATAAACTACTTAGATTTATTAGGCCTGACCCTAGTGCTAAGAAGAAAATAAATAACAGTTCACCACCTACCCCCATGAACTTGGGTAAGTTATGATAGAATAAATGTTGATCTACAGTTTTCCATTTTTGCCCTTTTTACGGACTCAATAATGATATGCAGATAAAATCGATTTTGTTCATTTTTTTTTCTTGACAAGCATGCTCGCCAAAGAAACGGAGGGGGCTTTAAATACTTCGAAAAATATGCTTCTCCCCCAATTCTCATTAAGTTAATATTAAATTAATATTTAGGATTTAACTTGGTATTTAATCTTCTTAATTACTTGTAGAAACCTTAGAGATTTTATTTATAACTTGAGCTTTAGCAACTAAGGATGGTAATAATTTTAAATTTAGATGCTCTTTTAGACGTAATGATTTATACATTTCTTTTCATAAAACATACGATTCCAATTTATGCTCAGATCGTAGTGGATATTCATCAAAATAAGAAATAATACTTCCCAATTTTTTATAACCTTTAAAAATAATTCTATTATGGGTTTCTTCTGTTTGTATTTTAGGAGAAATGAGTCCACCAGATAAAAGTTCCTGAATATAGGAAAAAAATCAGACTTCTCCATTTTCGCCTACCTCAAATACTATTGAAATATAGTGAGAAATGTGTTTTCGTTTGGTTTCAATGGGACAACCAAAATGCCCCTCGGCATCTACGAATCCACTTAGTCATGCATCATTTAAAGTAATCTTTCTTTAATTTCAATTTTGTACTCATATGGTTTATTATTAAATAAAGTAGTGTTAAATTTATCTATAAAATAATAAAATTGTTTTTTTCGATGGTTTAAGACTAAATTTCCATTAAAGATCAATATTAAGAGATATATGTAATATCTTTTTTCTACATAATAACTCAATTTTTCTTGATCCTTAAATTTACTGACTTTACCAAAACCCAAAGTATCTCTTATATGAGTTAACACGTATTTTTCATCTTGTGCTAAACTAAAGCTAAACCCTTTATCCCTAACGTTAAAACAACCATCTCCTTCTGAAAACCCAATAAATCAAGTCAACCATTCATCATTGGCTAAACACTTAGAGGGTTTTGCTTTGTGGAAATCGCTAAAGTCAAATTTATTTTGTATTCTTATAGATGAAAAAGGATAAGTAATTAAAAGATTAACAGTTTCTTTAAAAAAATCATGATCTACGATTTACCATTTTGAATCCTGTAAAATAAAATATAAACATATTTTATTTAGGGCACGGGGCTCCAAAAGCTGCTTAAACTTTAATATAAATAATACTGCGCTAAAAGGAATTTGCAAAGTTTAAGGGCCGTGTGATTAATTTCACACCAAGGAGGGAAACCTTCAAATCCAGGTCATCATAAGAGAAATTGATTTCTCTCAGAACATCCTTTCGGATGGGTATTGACTATATCTTAAGCTTGCGCCAACCCACGTTTAGTCGATGAACTGCACACCTGTAAAGAAAGGTTCTAAACATATATATATGGAGCTTATCTTTCTATATAGGCGCTTGGCTGCGCGATTATCCCGATACATTACTGTAGAAAGGTCCATTATTACTATACCCAAGGTCCTTTCTTGGCCACCAGAAACTTACGAATCTGGCTTAGTAGTTCCCTTTTCTAGGAGATTTCCGCATTTTGAGGGTTTTGAGAGTTTTAATTTTTGTTATCAAATTAAATTAATCTCTAGCCGGACAATTTAATTCCGACTTTGATCTGCCTCCTTCCTACCCCTGGGAAGAAAACAGTATAGGGTCACCCGAGTCTTAATTTAAAGAATATACAAAATTATCATATGTAAAGTGTATTCTTAAAGATGTATTTTATAAACCATTGTAGGATGCTTATATGGAGAAACTAAATTTTGTAAATTACTTAGATCAGTATTTGGAATAAAAACGCGTCATTAGATTTTTTTAAAGGTATATCTTCCTCTAAAAGGTTTGATTTGATTTCTAATAAAATATTGAGAAATTGTCTTTGGATGAATCTTTAAGGCCCTAGCTGCTTCATTTATAGTACTGTAGGAAATTTTAGTATTTAAAATTAAATCAGTAATTTCTATTTTTATAGCAGTAGGTTGATTTTTACTATTAGAGTTACCTCTCATTTTTTGTTTAGTTTCTTCTCTATGTTTATAGCCTAAACTGTTTCCTGCTTTTAGCAAAATATTGTATCCGGGCTTAAAAAGATCAATGTAGTGTTGCTCTCTTAGAAGAAGATCTTTACCATCACAATATTCCAGGATTTCCAAGCTAAAGTTAAAATAACCTTTAGTTAGTAAGGCATTACAAATAGCACTAGATTTTTTAAATCTTTGTAAGTAACTTATATTAAAATAGTCTCTAAACCTTCTACTTAAATTAATAGAACTTCCAATATATGTTTTGCCACTTTCTTTGTTAATTCAACGATAAATACCTGCCTTTCATGTGTTTTCTGTTAAAATTGCTTCCTTTTGAGTATCGGCATTTAGATATACACAAACAGCACAAAATTTAAGGTCTGTATTAAAACTTGAAAAGATTGATAAATAACTAGTAATGAGATACCCTTAAGACCATGGTCATTTATCCTTCAACAGCTAAATCCAAATTTTTGATTTAAAGCATTTATTAATAATTCATTTTCTGAAATTGAAAAAGCATTTGTAGCTAATGTTACACCTGTATTATGTTTATACCCATCGCACATAATTATCCTTTGATAATTTTTATCAAATATCTTTTTTTTACCAGCCTATTAATACCTTTTTCCCGTAATGTTTTATCCGCTAAAAGTATAGTTCCATGAACACAACCAATAGCTTCCGCAGCTTGGCGTATCGAAGTATAAACTGAAGTTTTATTAGTCTTCACATCAAATACCTCGACAGGATTACCTTTTAGTTCATTAATTTTCAACATACGTTTTCTTGATCTCTCACTGTGTTCTTTACTTGCAGTAATAGACGCTAGATGTTTTTTCAATTTGGCTTTATGTTCCGTAGTTAGTATCCGAGCTCTAAATTTAGCCAAAGTTTCTTCAGTGTGTTTGTAGCCTAAACTTGAACCTGCAGTAGGCAATATATTATATTTAGGCTTAAAAAGATCAAGGTAATGTTGTTCTATTTTAACTGTTTCAGATGGAGTACAATATTCTAATATTTCCAAAGTAAAGTTTGAATATCCGTGGTCTAAAATAGCTTTATATATAATCATATTATGGCGGGAATTACTTATAAATGTATAATTATAATACTGAGTAAATCTCTTTCCTAGATTAGTGCTGGAGCCTATATAACTTTTACCATTTAATTTGTTTGTCCATCTATAGACACCACTAAGTTTTCTATTCTCTTTTATTATAGAATCCTTTTGTGTGTCTGCATTAGAGTAAACTTTCTTGGAATGAAATTTAGTTGTATTTTCTGCATCTTTATTAAAGCCTTTAATAGGTAAAGCACTAACTGAAAGGTTACCAGCATACATAAAACCAAAGAACAGATCGAGTAAACCCTCCCATATATTTATTGTACAGTTAAAAGGTATAATGGCGAGTATTAGAAGTGTAATTAAGCGAGGATCCATTAAATCCATAATATTAGCCGGCACTACTTTTTTTTTATCAATGTAAAACAAATTATAATACTGTGTAAACAAAGGTAAAGATAGAGTAGTAAAATGTCAAGTTTTGTAAATCTTATTTGTTCTTTTATCTAGTCTTTCCCTTAATTTAGGAGAATTAGAACAAAATGGAGTAAAGTATTCAAATAGAAAAAAAAAGAATTCTGTTCTGATATGACTCTGTTCAAACCTAAACCTTGCGTTAACTTTCTGTTTTTCCAATAAAGCATCGCCCAAGACAGTTCCAACTATGACTCTTCCAAGCATATTATCAGAAACTAGCAATGTTGTATTTAAACATAAATTATAAGAAATACCCTTTTTAAGTTGGACTATATCTTCATCTATAATACAAATTAGAAATTTGTAAGATGTTTCACGTATAGCCTCTAAGGATCCTACTCCAAACCTCGCAGAAAGTTTGTTTAGTTTCCTGCTGATTATCCAATATTTTAGTTTATTACTAAATTTTATTAGTTCTAAAAATTCTAAGGAGATTTCAGCATATAGTGAAATTAGGAGGCGGTATCCACCTCCAGCGGCTTCGAAGAATGAAGTATTGAAGTTACGATCAGTAATAAGCATTGTGATAGCCAAATTTCTTGATCTACTGGACAAAGTCCCATGACTACAAGCTTATAAAACTTGATCTTAAGACCACCCTTGAAATCGATAAGCACGTAGTGGTCAGAGTAGATACTCTTCGGGTCACCCTCGAAGTTGGGGCTATATCTTATTTATCTAAGTTGTAGAAATTTTTTAAATGATCCCAATTAAACATAGTTCTCTTATCATTCATATTAGATTTTAGAGAGATAATTTTATCTATTTTTGAATTATTTTTATGTTCACTTAGTTTAAAGAAACCTACAACTTTTAACCAATCCTTACTATCCAGATGTTTACTTCCAAATAAAGGGAAACTTGCTAGATAATTTTCTAAAGCGATATTTCCCTTTAAGCTAGTAGTTCTAATTCTATACTGGGGATATGTTGTCTTAACCTTAGTTTCTTTTACATTACATAATAAAAATTCAGCAATAGTCTCTAAAAAATAAAGATTACTATTATTTTTGTGATCCTTTTGTCTTTGGCTTAGTTCAAATTTACATTCTATTCTATGGTAACGAGAAGCCATAGTAGTTCGCACAGAAAAATGGCCATCAGCCTCAATAAACCCTGATAGCCAAGCATTACAATTTAAAGTGCTTTTATCTAAAGATTGTTTAACATAATGACTTTTTTTATTTTTATTATTTAATCAATCAATTAGAGCCCAAAAAGAATAAATTTTTGGTGTTCTTAATCTTCCGTTTATTAATTGAACTATTAAGTGTAACCCTTCAGAGTTATTAACAGTAAAAATGTAAGCATTAACTCCTTTTTTTCGCATAATAGAGCCATGTCCTAAATTTTTCTGGATTAATAAAGCTAAAGGTAAGTCCTTTAAATGAAATACTATCTGTATACTAGGGTAGTTTAATCTACCCTTCTCAGATCTTTCAGTTTTTGGAACCACTATTGTACCGTCACCTTCAATAAGACCTGCTAAATAATAACTAAAGTTAAGACGTGAAATGTCTTGATTTTCTTCTTTATCGCTTGCGCGGTGAGAAATAACCAAAGGTAAATCTAAACAACAGATGAACGATGGCGTATAGTCTCTGAGGATCTCTAAAATACTCAAGTATATTAGATTTCCGGCTGATTGTGTTAAAAATTCTTGTAACAATTTCCAGTATATAGCCAAATTTAAAGGCAGCACAATATGCAAATTTGTATGCAGAATACCGGCAAGGATAGGGAGAGATAATAATAATAAAACAGCTGTAATAACTACAGCTCAACCAAATAGTGCTAATTTCGCTCCACAAAACAATAAGCATTTATCAAATAAGACCTAACATTATTAAGATAATTATAAATCTACTATAATGACTACTACTTATCTGAATGTGGTAACTTTAATCTAGAGCTATATTTAAACTCCGATAAATCACAGAAAGACTTGTCTATCTTTTTATTCTTTTGTAATTAATTAAAAAATATTTATATATTATATAAATGTAAGGATAAAAACATAAAAAATAATTCAGATATAAGTCTTTATGTATAATAATTCTATACTACTTACTCTAATTCTCTTTTAAAATTCATTCTTGATTTTATTAAGAGAATTTTATCTAACCCTTCTTTAGTTAGATGAGCTTTAGATTTAATAAGGATTGATGCTTCTTTAAAGTCCTCAAAATCTTTAGCTTTTACACCTAATATAGGATACTCTTCAAAAAAAGGTATAACCTTATCTATTATATTATTAAAGTTTGACACAGCAAATGTTCCAATACCAGTCTTTTCTTTAATAGAATAACTACCACAACCAAAAACTTGTGTAAAGCTTTCTAATAATTTTGCATCTATTTTATGTTGAGTTACTAAAAAATTAAGAGCTACACTTTTACCTAATTTATGTGTTTTAGATTTGCTTACTTTAATATAGAAACATCCTTAAATTATTTTGTTCCTATTTTATATAAAAGTGAAGAAATCATAAATGGTCCCACTATTGTCTGTAACTGAGCCATAGAATGTTGTTTAATATATATTCGAGGTTGAGTAGAAGTATGAAAGCGTAACGTACATTCTAATCTATATCTAATTATTAATACATTCATTAAACGGACAATTTCTGGAATAGTGTAAGAGTCTGTACATATTATTAATCCATGACGTTGTGTAGAACATCCCCCATTATTAAATGAGCTAAAGCCACTGGAGTTAATAATTCGTAAATGTTAAATGGTATTACTTTAACTCCATTAATATAAAAAAGATAATATAATTCAGTAAAACAAGGCAATGAACGAGTTTCAAGTTGTAAACCAATTGTTGTTTTTCCAAAACGATTTCTAATTCTAACTAAAGGGAAGGAAGAACAGTAATGGGCTAAGGACCAAAATACAAAGTAAAAATACTTAGAATGATCTCCAGACTGTGCGAATCCTAAAAGGGCATTCTTACTTCTTTTAGATGCGAGTCTTAGTCAAGCATCGGATAGAATTAACCCAACAATAACGCTCTTTTGATATGCTGGAAACTTAATCATCCCACTAACTTGCTTTGTAAATTGACCACTTCCTACTGTAGATGTTAAATTAGTGCCTCAAACTACTAAGCTTAGATTTGTATTATTAGTATTGGAGCTTTTTGTTCTAAACTGTCTAATAGATTTTGTAATTGAAAAGGACTTAGATAAGCCTGTAAAAAAGAAGGTTTTCTTGATTTTATTAGAGTAGTATATTTCGTTTTTTTGAAAAGACGTCATATAAGCCTTAGCAGAAAAAGAATTAATATACTTCGTAATAGAAATGTTTTTCGTTCATTTCATTTATATACAATTTTGACTCCCCCATTGCCATTTTCCTGCGCCTTCGCGCTTCGCCTTCGGGGGGGGGGAAGTGATAAAAAAGAATAAAACGTAATATATTTCTCATACAATACAGCCATTCAATGGCTTTTAATACCTAGTGTGTTTGATTCCAAAGTAGTTTTGGGAAACCAGAAACAAATCCTGCTAATCAGTATTTAACCCCTGGTGTATTATAATTTAAAGTAGTTTTAGGTACTAGAGGTCTTGGCTCAGGAATAACTTTAGTAAAAGCAGCCATCAATCTTTCAGATAAACCTTTATTAAGAGTTGCTCTTATACTAATAAGTTTGGTAAGACCTGCCTCAGTTAGATGTTCTTTATTCTTTACTATGTCAAAAGCTTTTTTAAATAATAAAAAATCTGCATACTTTTTAGTCTTCAGCGGATAGTTATTAAAATGTTCAATTATACAAGCTAAATCACTTAGTTTTGTAGCTTGGTAGTGAGCAGCATCTCCGTGAAGAGTTACATTACCTACACCAAAGAAACGTTGAATTATATATAAACTATTTATATCTTTAGAATGCAAATGAATATTAAAAACTAATTTCACACTTCAACCTAAAGTTTGTCTAGGGTTTTTGCTAATAATTAAAATAAAACAGGATTCTGCATCACAGAAACCTGTAACAAAATGAGGGTTTAGATTATTAGCACGAGTAGTATATTTCGTTTTACTCATTTATATCACTTTAACCTAAATGTGTATAAATCCGGAGATTTGAAGATCTACATACAGGTAAATTAAAGGTTTTATACTAAGTAGTGTATTTATCACTTAAACCTAAATTACTAGCATGTAGTTTCACCCCCAGAACCGGTTTCCCGGCGACTAGAGTACACCTTACAGTAATATAAATACTGAAGAACCATCTACTCGTTGCTCTTTTACAAACAATGACCATTGTCTGATTTAGATCCGCGATCGCCCATTTCAGTTTCCTTCATCTCTAGTGATGTTACCATACCCTGGTGATTAGTCAGGCCAGTCATCTAGTTTCCTATATAACTTTGGTTACTAGAGCTTTAGGGTGTTCCCGGAGTTTGACTCTTATACACAAATTGACGGTAAACCTACCGTCTTCATGCAACCTAATACCAGGACTTCTCATATTTAATATTGTTGTAATGACTTACTAAATTCCTAAAGAGTTTATCCTTTGTCTAGAATTTTAATAATGTATCTTTTTTTCATGGTTTATAATATCCTGACGCTTGTTTCTTACAATAAACGCTTATAACACCACTAGAACTATTTACGGCTTCACCTGCCTTAGCTACGTGAAGCGTATACTGTAGTAACACCTGTTTCTAGATCTGTAACTTCAACCTTAAAACCTTTGCTCGCATTAAAAACAGAAAGATGTTTTCTTAAATTTTCCAGGGTTTCCTTCGAAGGCTTAACCCCGAGTTTTGTAGCACTAATCTTAGCCTTATGTGTTTGTGAAAGAAAACCTTGGGCCTATAGTTGAACCAGCTGCTGGCAATATATTATACTCAGGCTTCAGGAGATCCAAATAGTATTGTTCTCGTGAAATTAAACTATCCAGCTCACAGTACTCTAAAATTTAAAAAGTAAAATTAGAACAACCGTATTTCAACAAAGCTTTACAAATATTAGAAGTATAACATGAAATGAAATTTTTAGTGTTAAAGTATCAGTAGAATCTATGGGTTAAATTAGTACTTGAACCAATATAGGATTTTCCATTTACATTATTTATTCAACGGTAAATTCCGGATCTGTTTTTATTCTCTTTAAGAATGGTCATTTTTTTTTTTGTGTGTCCGTCTTAAAAGTACACAGAAAATGACACTTAATAAAGTTAAGTCTTTTAAAGATCATAACTACTATTATTAGTATGGACTATATTTTCAGCGTACCGATTTGATCGGAACGGTGTTTAACGCATAGTCTCTGAGGAACCTACTCCATATTTTCCTTCGGCGTAGAGCGAAGATGAAAACCCATATGTTTGGTTTCCTACTGATTAAACATAGCCTACAGGATTTTTACTATTATAAGTACCTATAGACATTAAGTTTGTCCCAGTATACCGTTAATATCTTTATATTAACCCCATTATAAATATTTGTTTTAATTTTACACGAATTTACAGATATATCCGTGATAAACTTGACCTAAATTTATATATTTCACCAAGGATGTTGAATTAGCGGGTAAACCTTTGTTTCTTAAATACTCTACACATTTTCCTATACTTTTTTAAAAGTATATCGACCTTTATATGACTTCTGTTGATTATTTTTAAAATATATAACAATTATAGTATGGCTTATATTTAAGGCTCTTGCAGCTTCACTAATAGAGTTATAAACAATAATTTCATTTGTATTTTTATCTACAACTTCTATTTGTTGAGAAGGTTTTCCAGTTCCTGCTCCTACTGGTTTATACATAGGATTATTCTTTCCTTTTTTTTTCTCAGACATTATTTGTTTAGTTTTATCAGAATATTTTCTACCTAATGAAGAGCCAGCTTTTTGTAAGATATTATACTCTGGCTTTTCTGAGAACAGATAAAAATCTTCTCTTTCAATACATTTTTCTTTGTCACAGTACTCAAGAATTGTAAGAGAAAAGTTAGAATGACCATACTTTAACAGAGCATTATATATATAACTTTGATTAATTTTTAATGTATTTTCAAGAGCCGAAACAGAATAATAAAATGATAGCCTATTGGATAAGTTAATTGCACTACCTATATATTTTTTTCCATTAATAAAATTTGTTCACATATAAACGCCGGATTTATTTTTATTTTCAGATAATATTTGAGCTTTACAAATGTCTGAATTAGGATAGTATTTTTCTAGAACTGAATTATTGTTTTGATTGTTTTTTTTCATTTTTAAATTATTTGATTATTTATATGCATAAAAATAGAACATTAATAATATATTTAGATATAATTACTCTACCGTTTCTTCCCATCCCCAGAGGGGTGGGAAGAATACTAGGATCAATTAGTTTTTTTTTGGATTAATAGCTTCATCTTTTGGTAGAAGATCAGAGCTACTAGAGTTAAATTTTTCTGTTGCAATAATGTTTAAAATTCATGACCACTGGGCCGTTCAAAAAAGATTACTTAGATTCGTTAATCTTTTTTTCGTTTAAATCTTTCTCTATCTTTATTTAGCATTAAAAATAATTCGGATATAGTCATTTCCTTAAATTTAGCTGCTGGTTCAAGTTCTCTAGTGAATAAATATTTACCTAGATAGTACGTACCGTTTTCTAAGTGTTTTTCAAATGTAACAAAATGGATTTTAAGACTATCTATATAATCTTTTCATTTCATTGAATAATAATACAATATTGTCTTATCCCTATTGTACATGTATATGCAGGAAGATTTAGTATCTGCTGGTGTTTTATTGTTATTTATATCCACCAATAATACTGATTTACTTAAGCTATTCAGAGGTTTATTTTTATTGTATTTTTTTCTATCTTTCTCCAACATTAAAGCTAAGTCTAAAAGAGAAATATCTTTAACTTTAGCCGTGAATCTGGTAGGCTCTCTAGTGAAAAGGTATTTACCTAAATAATAAGTACCTTTTGTTAAATGTTTATTAAATGTAAAATGAGCAATGTTAAGATTAATAATGAAATCCTTTTGTTGTGTTGAAGAATAATACAATATACTCTTATCCCTATTATACATAAACAATGGCTTTGCATTTGACCCGCTAGGATTATTTGCAACCTTTACAGTATTTAAAGTAAAAGATGGATCCAGTAAATAATATTGTTCTAATACTATTTCTGATCTAAAATTGTAATTATCGTACAAAGGTACTATCTCTAAGGTAAAACTTGACAATTTATCCTTAGTTAAAAGAGGTATTAGTCGACCTATAGCTCTATGTCTTCCTTTAAGATAGCCATATAACCGAAAACCTAATTGTGAAGAAGATCCGACATATTTAGCATCTGTTTCTTTGTGTTTAAATATATATATTCCAGAAACCTGTATTTTATCTCAAGGTCCCCCAATCTTATCTTTAATAATTTTTATTGTTTCATCCTTATTTAAATTATCAAAAACAAATTTAGGTGCAGTTAATAAAGATTTTAATATATCTTCAGTAATTATAATACCACAATAAGCTAAAATGTCATTAATTATCTTCACTGTAACGGGTTTTCCACTTTTAATTTGCTCATGTGCTAATCTATGAGATATTCTATTAATAGAACCCTTTCGACCTAAAACTTCTTTTCAAAAATTTTTATCCTTTTTAGGTGGTTTATTATTATTATCTGAGCTACTGTTAGAGCTCAAATAACATTTTTTGTTCTTTAAGGTCAGTTTAAAGCGACGAGATCCTGGAGCGATGCAGGCCGGCCCGCTTATTGAGTTTTTTCAACTCATTAAAACAAATATGTCCCAAAAGTTAATAGCCCCAAGAAGCGAACTTATACCAGATAAATGTAATCCAAATATAGCTAAATCTACACTAGCTCCACTATGACTTTGGATTCCTGATAATGGAGGATAACTGAATGTTGGTAACCTCATTTTTATATATAAAAACTATCGTTACACTCAATAAATTTCTTTATTGTTCGGACTATACTTTTATCTTTAGCTTTTGGTGCTGTATTTAATTTAAACAGTATTCCAGCTAAGCTGTAGATTTAAATTTAACGATCAAAATATGAAATTTCTAATAACTTTTCATTTTTCTAAGAATATCTCTTACTTTAGATAAATTTGTATAATTTCCTTTATCTTTATAATAAGATCTTGCCCATATTTTATACTCTACAGCCTTATACCTTTCATTGTATTATGAAAATATTCTATAATATTTTCAATGGCTCGTATAATTTCTGTTTTTTTTAATGGCAAAGCGAAAAATTAGAATAACCATGTTTAAGTAGAACACCTTGGGCAAATATACATATAATTTTACCTTTGTAAACAGTGAATAAAGACAAGCTTCGCAGGAAACTAATTAATTATAACTTTTTAAAAATATACTGACCTTTATATGGCTTTGTTTGATTATTAGTAAAATACATAACAATACGAGTATGTTTTATATTTAAGGCTTGAGCAGCTTCACTTATTGAATCATAAGAAGTTGTAGTATCATTTTTAATATCAGTAACTTCTATTGCTTGAGAGGGACTTCCTGCTCCTTTAGGTCTTGGCTTATTATACATAGGATGTTTCTCTCCTTTTTTAGCCCCTCATTTGACATTATTATTTTAGTTTTCTCAGAGTGTTTACTAAAGTCATTGGATTAATAGTTGGATCCTGGATAATGTTGTACTCTGATCCTAAACCAATATAGTACTTCTCTCTGATTAATAGTTTATCAGGTTCACAGAACTCCAGAATTTCCAGAGAGAAATTCTTTAGCCCATACTTGATAATTGCTGAATAAATATAACTCTTATTCTGCTGTAAAACAAAATTCATTTTTGCAGATGAATAATAAAATAATAACCTATTTGAGAGATCCAATGCAGAGCCAACATATCTTTTACCGTTAATTAAATTTGTCCACCTATAAATTCCAGATTTATTTTTATTTTCTTTAAGAATTTGAGCTTTAGATGTTTCTGAATTAGGATATAATTTTTCAGGTAGAGCTTGTGGAGTTGGTGTAACAGGTAGAGCACTCGCAGGAGGTGAATGATTATTTGGTTTTTTTTTCATATTTATTTATATAATTTTTTTCACTTTAGTTAGTATTATTAATTAAAATTTGATTATCCCAGCAAGTAGCTCTTTTATTTTGTTTACCTATTTCTCTTATAACTTTGCTAGAAAGAAGTCATGCTTCGCTAGGCAAACAAAAACAAAAATAAAAAGGATAAAGATATAGTTGACATTCGGCAGCTTTATGATTAATTTTAAAAGCTTTACGATTAATTACCATACAAATATCTATAATAATTATATATACCTTAACATAACTAATTTCTTATTAAATAAAAAGAATTGATATGTTGTTAAGTAGAAACTTTGGGATTTTTTTATTACAAGGCTTAATAGATTCATTATTTTTATTTGAATCTTAAAAAGGATTTGTAATAAATTGATTTTTATATATATTTTAAAATAACTAGAAATTAGTTATTTTTTTTTAGTTTACTGGAAGAAGATTATAATTAACTACCTTAATTATGGGTCTCCCATGAAAAGCCATACATTCTTACCTGAAACTTGTTCGATCGATTAATTAGTTGTGTCTAAAATATAATGATTATATTTTGATTTATATTTAACAGAAGTTTTTATATGAAGTACTAGTCCTATAGCTTCTAGAACTATACTATCTAATTTTTGAGTTAAACCAAATTCCGTTTAATAAACTTATTAAATTTTGTCTTTAATTCTTACTATATATTGGTCAAATAATCAAGTTTTATTTAAAATACAACGTCGAACTTTTTCTGAACGCACATTAAATGCTTTTGCTGCTTGATTTATTGATACATATTCTAAAACGTTTTCTGTATTTTTATCTATTAGTTCTACAGATTTTCCTCTTTTACCTATTAACGCTTTAGAGATTTTAGCTAACGTTTCTTTTGAAAAAGTTCGGCCAAGTGCTAATTCACTCATTTTTTTCTTTGTTTCTGCTGTGTGTTTTAAACCTAAAGAAGAACTTGCTGAACTTAATATATTATATCCAGGTTTCAATAGATCAATAAAGTATTGTTCTCTTTTTAAAAGATCTTCTTTATTACAATATCTAATTGAAAATTGGAATATCCATTTTTTAAAATAGAGCTATATATTTTACTTCTAGATCTTTTTAATACTTCCATTAAAAAATCTATTTTATAATATCTATAAAATCTTTCACCTAAATTAACACTACTACCTACATAAATTTTTCCATTAATAAGATTAGTTCAGCAATAAATACCTGATTTTCTTCTATTTTCTTTAATAATTTGTAACTTTAAAGTATCAGCATTTGAATATGACACAACAGGATTAACATTAGAACTTGTTGAATAATTAAATAAAGCTCCATTACCGTTATATTTTAAAGACCACGGAGCAGATCAAGAATTAAAATTTTGATTCCTTAAAGAAGAATTAACCATTAAGCTAAAATATCTTTTTTGACTAAAAATATTTGTTTTTTGTTTGAATAGAAGAAAGTCAGATTGTTTCTGAGTACGTAGAGGGTATTTTAAAAAATGAGGGATAATTACATTAGTGAAATATTTTGTTTTAATTACAGAATAAACAACAGTATCTCTTGTTTGTACAATTCTTATATCACCTACACCAAAAAAAGATTGAATTTTATATAATAAAGGAATATCTCTATTATGTCATTCAATAGAAAAAACTGGTTGGATTTGCCAACCAATTTTATAATTTGAATTTTTTTTTAATGTTACCATGAAAGAGGATTCCCCCTCGCAAAATCCAGAAATGAAATTAGGATTAAGTTTAACATAGTTAGGGTCTAATTTAACTAGAGGAATATCCGCTAAAGCAACAAAAAATTCTGTACAATGACAGATAAAGGGCTCTAAATTGTAAAAGAAGGCACCGAGAACTAGGGTTGTGACCAGAACCAGGACTTTTATGTTTTTCATATTTTATTATTTTATTAGTAGTATACTACTATGCTTAATCTATAGAAAGGCACTTTGTGGGTCAATAAACCTAGCTTCAGAATTTCGTTCATTAGATAAATTTGAGGAATAGCCACTCAATTAGAAGGGAGTTAGCCTTCTACTTGAGCCTGGCTCTTGGTACACAACCCGGTACAAATTTGGGTGCTCATTCACCCGAATTTGCTATCTAGATAATTATAATGAATAATTTCCTTAAGGTAATCCTTAGGCCAACTCCTCTTCAAACTGTGATACCTTTAGGTACTGTTCCTGAGGGATCCTCCATAGCTTACTTTTAATTCCGTTATCCAAATTACCATCTAAAAGCAAACTCTTGTTAGGCATCATCCAAAAATCTAGCTAATAACTTACTCTTCTTCGACTAAATTGTATATTTAGTATAAAACTATTTATACTGTTAAGTGTAGGATTAAGTTGTTTCATGTTGTATTTTTTTATGTAATTTTACAAGTATTTTATATATTTTACTAATTTTATTTATCTTTCCTTTGTCATTATAAAATTTAGCTTTAGATCATAATTTAAATTCTAATGATTTCATTCCTATAAATGGGTTTTTGTTAAAAAAATTCACCACATTCAATATTGCTCTCGCGTTTTTGGTTGTTAAAATATAACAATTATTATTTAACTTAATAGAATTAGGAATATGTAGTAAACGTTTAATAAGTAGCAATAATAATTTATCTGATTTATTTACAACAGTGAATTCAAAATCAAATTTTCCGTTATCTTTTGAGACTAAATAAAAACTTCCCTCAGCCTCAATAAAGCCAACTAACCATGCTTTAGTAATTATTCCACTGACATTATTTACAGTTTTTAAAGGTAACTTTATATTATTCCAAACAGGAGAAATATAATTATTAGGAATTGATTTTGTTTTTAATTCAAAAAGTTTTATATCCTTTTCTTCTTTAGTAAAACTATTATTTTCTAATATGAAAAACGCCTGTTTAAATTTTTCATAATTAAACTGTTTACTTGTTAATAAAGGATATTTATCAAAAATGGGAAATATATACTTTTCGAGTTTTTTCCTGTCTCTAATAAGAATTTGTCCTTTATTGTTATCTTGTGTAACTGAACCTATTCCTAATTGCTTTTTAATGTAAAAAAGTGCCCTGAGATTATATCTACTTAAAGCTATTTTATAGACTAAACTTCACTTATTGTTTTGGCGTACAATAGAAAATGTTCCATCACCGTCCGTCATACCAACTAGCCATTTTTCAAATCAATCTTTACTATTTTTAAGATATTCTTTGTTTAGTCTCTGATGAGATAGTAGTTTTTTATTACAAATATACTCATAAAGTACTAACCTTAATATAACCTTGACATAACTTGTTTTGTATGTAATTTTAGTATTATCCTATGTATTTTTGCTACTTTCTTAATATTTGTGTTTTTATAATAAAATGCTTTTGTTCATAACTTTAATTCAAGAGATTTCATACCCTTAAATTTACAAGCTTTAGATGAAAAAACATTAATTATGTTAGAAATGGCTCTAGATTGTCTTGTTTTCAGTAATCAGCCTTTTTGTTCAATGATTACTTTGTTAGGAATATGTAATAAACGTTTTATTAAATATAATAATATCTCATCTCTTTTAATACGAATCGAAAATTCTACATTAAATACACCCTGCTCATATAAAACATCTAAATTACCTTTACCTTCAATGAAACCCACCAATCAATATATTGAAACAGCAGATTTGATTGTTTCATAACTACTTTTATCGCTTAAATGAGATATAGCTGGAGAAACATAATCATTAGGTAAGTATATATTAAGTAGTTTTTCTATACCATCGTTTTTTTGTTCTTGAGTAAGACTTTTACTTTCTAAAATACATAAAGCTTCTTTAAATCTTAGATAAAAACAATATTTATTAGTTAACAAAGGATACTTATCAAAAATAGGAAATATTATTTCTTTTAAAACCTTTATATCACTAATTGTAAAACAAGCTAATTGACGAGCTTCAAGTTTTAAAACTTTACCATACCCTAAAGTCTTTTTTATGTGGTAAAGTAATCTAAGATTATAAAAAGACTGATGTATACTATATTTAAGTACGAACCTGCCTTTTATTTTTTCAATACTAAAAGAATCGAAATAATCACTGTCCGTAAGTCCCACTAATTTTAGCTCTTGTTGAGATCTAGGGTCTATATTTTTAGGTTGAAGTTTATTGCCTCCTCGAAGAACAAGTACAAACATCTGACTGGTTATCTATATCCTTTGACGAATTAGTTAATTTATCAGAGATATAAAATGATGTGTCGTCAGAGTCTGAAAGAGGAGATAAGATAACCGAATTAGATATACCACTTGCGGAAGAATCCCTACCTGTATTCATTTGTGATTTAATAGAACGAATTTGGTCCAATCCATCTTTTGTAAGATGAGCTTTATTTTTCATTAATTCGGCAATTTTACAAAAATCTATAAAATCTTTGTACTTTTCTCCTTCAATGGGATATTTTGAAAAAAATGGTATAATTATTTGATTAATGTTTAATAATTTACTTACTACAAAATCCAGAACTCTTTCGTTCTTTTTATATAAATTACCACATCCAAAATACTCGATGAAATTTCTCATTAATTGCTCATCTTTAAAGTGTTGAGTAATCACAAATCTTAATAAAACAGATTCCCCCATTTTGGTATTAGATTTATAAATTGTACATACAAAACATCCTTCTCCTGTTGTGAAACCAGCTAATCATGATGAATCTTCTATTTTTTTTGTTGTAACTAAAGGTCTCTCCATAGGAATAATTTCAGGAAAAGCCAATTTTATTTTATCTGAAAGACCTCAATTCATAGCTGCTTTAATTGAAATAATTTTACGTAATCCGTCCAGAGTAAGATGTTTTTTATCTAACATTAGATAAATTGCTTTTCTAAACAATTCATAATCGCTTTGTTTTTGTGTAAAAAGTGGATATTTATCTAAATGAGATATTATTATCTCTAAATCTTTTAGGTTTTGAACTCGATATTCTATTGAATCTTCCCTTTGTTTATAAATTTTACCAACACCAAAGAAATTTTTAATTTTTTCTAATAGAGCTATATCTTTTTTATTTAAAGCTAATTTAAATGAAGGTTTGATGGTTCAACCAGTTTTATATCCTTTAGCTAAATAAATATTAAGAAAAAAACAGCCTTCACTATCTATGAACCCTGTAATGAATCAAGGGTTTAATTTGTAATCCCTCTGAACTGCTTTAGTAGCATAGAATCGTTTGAATAAACTTATTATATTAAAAGTTAAGAAATTTTGATTAAGATACTTTATTTTATGAGGAGAATATTTTTTATTATCTACTCAGGCGTGTTTTCTTCCTGAAATAGACATTTTTACATATGTTTGAGATAAAAAAATGCACATTAAACATGAGTAGCCTATAACATATGTTTTAATTGAACAATTTCACACTTTTAGAATTTCACGCATCGAAAAGAATTTTATTGCCCCAATGTCGCCTAAGAGCAACTCCTTATCCATATAAAGAGTTCAACCTGTCTTTTTATTAAAAACCAATATTTAAAAGTTTCGTCACTATTATTCCCACTATTTTATTGAACATTGTAAAATTTGTTCAATGAATCTCAATTAAATTGAGTTCTTAAAGTATTCATGCCGTTTTTTAAGGAAATTAGTTTTTTTGTTCCTTTTATAGTTTGGTACTCTTTAGACACCCTTATTTTATGGACGTCACATCAATATAAAAAATCTTGATGTTTAGAACTAAATAAAGGATAGATAGATAAATAATTTATTAATATTTCGCAAGAAGCTTTTTTTGATGTTCTTACTTCATACGAGTTTTCTACATACTTTTCTTTAATTCTTTGTGTTTTAACAACGTTTTTAACATCCAAAAATTCTTTGATTTTATCCATTATATGAAAATTAGAATTAATTTCCAGAGGTAACACCGTTTTTTTCCCATATGTTGTTTTTTGAGAAATTCTCATATAATGTTTAACTTGTGTTGCTATACCTTCTGAATTCAAATTAAAAGCACAATAAAAGTTACCATCAGCCTCAATAAACCCTGATAATCATGCATCAGAATTTAAACTACTCTCATTTAACCCTAACTTAGGGATTTTATGAGTATCTAATAAATATTTTGAATTTTTATTATTTAACCAATCTATAAGTCTGTGAAGAGCCTCAATTTTAGGAGTTCTCATTTTCCCATTAAGAAGTACAGCTATCGTCTGTAGTGTTGATACATCTTGAATTAAATAATTTATATATTTTGTACCACGAGGACACTCAATTGTACCACTTTGTAGTATTTCTTTTATTTTATTAGCAAGAGGTTTATCCTTTTCTACAAAAGTGATTTTTACTTTGGGATATAATAATTTTCTTTTTTCATTTCTATGTAATTTAGGAACAATTATTGAACCATCACCCTCAATCAATCCTGCTAAATAACTACCTAAATAATTTGATTTATTATTTTCATTATTTGTTTTTTGATGAAGAAGACGAAATTGTGACCCACAGCAGAAAAAAGGAAACAATCAAGTTATATCTAGACGTGTCTTCAATCCATATATAACTATTGATTTTTGATTAACATTTTTATGTTAATTAGGACTATATTTTCATCCAATACCTATTGTTAGGATGTACCACGTGTAGTCTCTGAGGATTCTTATTAAAAACATGAAAAATTTACATGTCTATATTAGATTTCCTGCTAATTGCCCATTATTCTTTAAATATTTTCACATTACCAATATAGTAAGTACTCAAAGTTTTTAAGGTTTTCAGCATATAGTGATATTCTCCGTAATATTTTCATATTATTCTAGCACACGTTTTTACCAGCCCCCCCTTCAATAGCGCTAGCAAATGCAAACAGAAGTAAACTAGGAGGAAGTAACCAAAAGCTTATATTATTAAGTCTTGGGAATCATAACCCATTTAGCATATAGCTAAACCTTATACTAATTAAAGAAGTAGTTTCCTACCTGGACGGACTATGTCTTCATCCATAAAATATGGGTGCTTCGCGTGTAGTCTCTGAAGATCCTACTTTTATCTATATATTAACATACCTTTAAAGATATATTGTTTAAAATAATATAGAATTTGGTTTCTTGCATATTCTTCCCATGTATATATAAGTATTACGACTAATTCAGTAGAAATTACAACTTTTGATTTTGATTTTTATCTAATACCAAGCTTATGCCTTGCCTTTTTACATCGGAGTCGGGCAAAGAACAAGAACCCGAGCATATATACTTGAAGTTAATAAAAAATAAAAATCCAATTAGGTGTCTGTATATCTGTTACCTGGAGAAATAATCTCCGTTTTCGAGAAATTCTATGCATACAGCGTAGTAATAATTGATAAATTTTACATTTTTCAACGGCATTCCCTTACTTGGTATGTTGAATATATTATATAATATTGATTTAAGCTATTATAAAAAAACACAGCTTTAACTTCTTAGGTTTACCCCAAAGTAAATTATTACTTAAATTTGTTTAAATGTTCCCAATTGAAATAAGTTCTTTTATTATTCATACTATTTTTAAGAAAGTCTATCTCAATAATACCTTTTTCACTATACTGATTATTTGTTAATATTAATCTAGCAGCTTCAGCCCAATTTTTATAGTCTAAATACTTAGAAGAATACAAGGGGAAACGCTCAAAATAATCTAATACAATTTGAAGAGATTTACGACTAGAAGCAGTTAAAGTATAATATTCATTGCCAGTAGCTACTTGCTTTCTAGTTAAAAGATTACAATTGAAAAAATTAGCTATTTCAGTTAAAACATCAAAATAACTTTGTTTACTAATAGGGTCGATCATTCTTTGTTCAATTCTTAGCCTACAATATATTTTTCTTTTTTTTGCATTGTTTTCTAATTTAGTATGACCTATATAAAACCCACCATCTGCATCAACAAATCCCGCTAACCAACTATCATTATAAATTAATCCTTTATTTAAAGGTAATTTTTTTATGTTTGAACCATGGTTAGCATTTATTCAATCTATTAAAGAATGAAGTTGATGTATTTTAGGTGTTCTTAGCTGACCATTGATTAATTTAATGATTTTCTTTAACCCTTTAACAGGAGATACTATTAAGACACAAGCATTATCTTTTAGTTTATATCTTATATGTCCAAATTCCAAAAATTGAATTAAAATTTTAGCTAAAGGTTCATCTTTTAAATTAAAAGTAATACAAAATCTTGGATTATGTTTTTTTTTCATATTAGGCTTAGGTAACCAAATATGACCATCACCTTCGAATAATCCTGCTAAATAAGAACTTAAACTATTATTTTCTAAATTTATCTTGTTTTCCACAAGAGCATTATTAATAGAACTAAAATTAATATATTTATATCCATTAGTCTTACGACAAACCAAGTTTCCCGATTTTATTAATTTGCCGAGTCTATCGAGATGATCTCAATTAAAGTTTTGTCTATTATTGTTCATACCATTTTTTAGCCCATCAATAAAGTCATTATTATTTTCTTGATAGTGTGTTTGAGAAAGAATCAAATTTACAACTTTTTCCCAATCCCTGTAATCAAGGTATTTGGAACTAAATAATGGATATGTATTTAAGTAATTTTTAATAATATTAATACTTTCCCTACTTTTTGCAGTAATATTAAAATATTGTTTATTGTTATTTCTATTAGCTACAATTAAATTAACACCCAAAAATGAGGCAATATCTTTAAGTACTGGTTCATAACTTTGATTAGTAATAGGATCAAACATTCTTTGGTCAATCCTGAATCTACAAGCAACTCTTTGTTTTTTTGTTACTTTGCCCAATTCATTAATTTCTTTTTTGGTATTTATTATACCAAATGAACCATCAGCATCAATAAACCCAGCTAACCAACTATCTTGGTTTAAATTTCTGGATTGAATAGGGTATTTATTAATACTTAAACCTTTTTTTTGGTTTATTATATCTATTAATTGGTTAAATTTATTAAGTTTAGGAGTTCTTAAATTAGAATTCATTAAAGAAACAACTTGTATTAACCCTTTTATAGTATGAAATGTTAAAACGCATGCGTTTTCTTTTTCTTTAATTCTAATTCATCCAAATCCAATAACATCTTTCAACCGTTCACATAGTGGTAAATCTTTTATATGGAAAGTAATAGATAACGATAAATTTGTTATTTTTAAATTTGAATTTAATTTACCTATAGATATATGGCCATCACCTTCTCACAATCCTGCTAAATAAGAACCAATGTGTGTTACCTCTGAATAACTTTCAGCAGGAAGTATATTATTAAGATTACTAATATTTAAACTGTTAACTTTTAATAGCTCACCGATAAAGCGAGACGAATAATTTATTTTATTTGCCCAAACTTAATTATCTGAAGTGGGATTGCCCCACAGGTGTTTTCTTCATATTCTGCACACTACCCTCTTTAAACCTTCACACCAATCAGCCCAAAATAATTAATGGCCCAATTTTAAGTTTCGACTGTACATTCGCGAGCATTTCAGCTCTACGTAGGTGAACCAGTCTGTAGCGATGTATCTAAGCCACCGACGGTCTTTAACTAGGAATCATTAACCGTTTTCACCATGTCCGGTCAGTTTAAACATTCGTGTTTCGCTGGATCGTTACCACGATTAAAACCGACTAAGTGGGATTATCATCAGACTGAGATATTATATCTCATGAAAATTTTTATAAAACCTAAACAATATTTTCCTTAAGAGTAATTAAATATTTTTTAAGGAAAGGTTTATTGTTTTTTATGCATCTACGAACAGTTTCCATGTGTATGTTCAATGCATTTGCTGCTGAACGTATCGAGGGATATTCCTCGGAAATGTTAGTTTCAAGGTTAAGTACTAAGATTTTTATACCTTTAGTGGAAACATTAAACTCAGTTACAGCAGCTTTCACAGCAATACTTATGTTTTTTTTATGTTCTTCCGAAAATTTAACATTTTTTTTACTATTACTCATTTTTTCAAGAGTCTCTATAGAAAATACACGTCCTTTGAGTTTCGAAATAGTTTCTTCAGTATGTTTGTAACCTAATGAAGAGCCAGCTATTTGTAATATATTATACTCTGGCTTCAGAGTATCTATATAGTACTGTTCTCTTTGAATTACAATTTTAGCATCACAAAATTCTAAAATATCTAAACTAAAATTAGAATGACCATATTTTAAAAGAGCTCTACAAATAATGCTTTTATTTGCTTGTTTATTTAAGTATGTTAAACTATAATACAGACTAAATCTTTTAGATAAATTAGTACTGCTTCCTACATAAATATTCCCGTTATATAAATTTGTTCAACGATATACTCCGCTTTTTCTTCTGTTTTCTTTATATATCCTTTCTTTTTGTGTATCAGCATTTTCATAAGTAACCTCCCCCTCAATGGGCGAATCTTCTTTAGAGCTAAATCACAAACGATATAAGAAAATTATTGAAGAAAATAATTGTCATTTACAAAAAATTTCAGTTCTAAAAAACCAACCAATTTTTCACCCACGACACTTAATAGCAGAAGCAATGTCGGGACCACCGACCAATAGTGGTAATAAAAAGTTCATTTGATTATAACCTTTCAGTTATATTTGGACTATATCTTCATCCAAATAAAATTTGGAGCATAACGTGTAGTCTCTGAGGAACCTATGAAATTTGAGAAATACCAAAAGATTTTCGTTTCCTGCGAATTGTCCATTTGTTCCTATTAATAAAAATACATAACATTAGTAGTTAAAATATCTATTAAAAGTAATTAATTCTTTTTACTATTTAGGTTCATGTACGCTCCCAGTTTAAAACTAAAGTTTTCACAAAATACTATAAAAAGACTTTAGGGGTTTCCCGCATACAGTTATGAAATAAAGCAATATTATTCTTGCTACGGCAACTTTTTTATTATATTATAAATTTTAATGAAAAAATTCAACACCTTTCGCTACAACAAATAAAGATAAGTTTGAATTATTATTTTTCATTTTTAAATAGTAAGAAATAAAAATTATAACTTTTTAAATGTGTATCTCCCTTTAAAAGGCTTTTGTTGATTATTGGAAAAATACTTAACAATTGACGAATGATTTATACTTAAGGCTCTAGCTGCTGCATTTAATGTATCGAACTGAGTCGTCAGCTTTGTATCCTGATCAAAAACTTCTATTGCTTGAGAGGGCTTTCCTGCTTTCTCGGGTCGGGGCTTACCTAACTTAGCAGCAGACATTTTCTTTCGAGTTTCATCGCTATGTTCTTTACCTGTACGAGCATCCGACATCTGTTTTCTAGTTTCGTCAGAATGATTTTCTCCTAGCCTAGCATCAGACATCTTTTTAATAGTTTCTTGAGAATGCTTTCTACCAGACATTGGAGCAGTTGGATCTTTTGAAATATTGTACCTGGGAAGATCTGCGTCAAATAATAGATTCAGATAATATCCCTCTCTATCCATCAAATCTTTTTGATCACAATATTCAAGTATTGAAAAAGAAAAGTTTTCATGCCCATGCTTAAGTAAAGCTCTACAGATGTACATATAAGAACTCATTTTTAAAGAAGAAATTCTAGAATATTCAGAATACCTGTTTTCTTACTGATATCCTGAGCAGATCCTATATATACTTGACCAGTAATAAGATTTTTGAACATATAAATCCCTGATTTACCCTTATTTTCTTTAAAAATTTTACCTTTATTTTGTACAAGATTCTCGTAGGTAGCCGCTGGAACGAAAGAGAAATTTGAATTATTATGAAAGATTCGGAGCCACTGGAATAAATATTTAAATTTCTTCTTAATCTCTTCTCAATGAATTTAAATATGAAAAATCGAACACCTTACGCTTACTGTTAAATTGAGCTTTGATTGCTTTAATCTTATCCAGATTCTCTATAGTTAAAGTATTTTCTTTCATTAAATCTAAAACTTCACACCAATCTTTATAGGCCAGATATTTAGAAGAATATAATGGGAATTTATCAAAATAGTTTCTAAGTATTTGGTGGCTTTGAGTGTTATGACTAATCACTGTAAAAGAATAAAATACTTTATCTTTTTGTTGCCTCGATCTAGTATATAAATTTACAGCTAAAAACCTAGCAATATTAGTTAATATATTAAAATAAGAATTACCACCTTGTAACTCAGTTACATTTCGGTGGTAATTCTGTCTTACTTCAATACGGAAAAAAACTTGTACCCGTTTACCTGTAATTTTTGCGTTTTTCTTTCTATCTGTAATATTTATAGTAAAACCTCCATCCGCATCCGCAAACCCAGCCAACCAGGCATTACTATTTATGGGAGAAGTATCTAAGTTCAATAAGTTGATAGCAGAACCATCATATTGATTAAATCATTCTATAGCACGATGTAATGCTTCTATTTTGGGAGTACGCATATAACCATTAATAATATTAATTATTCTTATAACATCTTCTTTTTTTTGAATTTGTCATAATACATATCCTGCGTTTTTTTTGATATATACTTTCCCTGATTGAGTAATAAATGCTAGTCTTTCAGCTAAAGGTTTATCAGTTAAATGGAACACTACAATTATTTTTGGACGGTACTTTTGAGATTTAGAATTTTTATCATGTACTGCTATAGAACCATCACCTTCAATTAGCCCTGCAAGTCATGGACCAAAAGAAATTTTGTGGTATTTTGAAATTGATACAGTATTGTCTTTGTTGATGTTACTATTTTTCACCTTTAAGGTTGTTGTATTTTCATTTAATTTTATAATTTTTGTTTTTACATTACCAAATCCACCTATTAATGCCGGCATGCAATTATCTTATCGTTAACTTTCGTTAACGTTCGGACTATATCTTTATCCTCTTAATGTCTCCGACCTCTCCAGGAGAGTGGAGGAGGTATATTTCACGTATAGTCTCTGAGGGTCCTACTTAATAAAAGTGTTTATTGCTTAATTCAAGCCCTTTTACCTTTGGTTTCCTGCTGATTGCCTAATCTTTTAAAAGCTTTATATAGCTTTATCTTTGGCATTAATCACGATCTTCTTAGATCTTAAATTATCCATATTTAATTTCAATTGTTGAATTTTTTTAAGACCTGAAGGTGTTAAGTGTTCTTTATTTTTAATTAATTCACCTACTTCTTTAAAACATTTGTAATCTTTTAATTTTACTCCTTTTAAAGGGTATTTTTCAAGAAATGGAATGATTTTTTCCATGATATCAGAAATCTTTGTGACACGGAAATCCACACCCTCTCGATATTTATATATAAGTCCGCAATCTAAGAACTTCGCGATACTATCCATTAAATTGGCATCACGAACGTGTTGTGAGATTTGAAAAAATAAATGAGCCCCTGATCCTGTAAAAGATGAAGAATTTACTTTTTTAATCATAAAACAACCCTCTCCGTCTATAAACCCTGTCAATCAGAAATAATGCGGGATTATATAATCTTGTTTTAATGGTCTCTCTACTGGAACAATATCAGGGAAAGCTTCTACTAAGTTATAAGATAAACCTCAATTCATAGATGCTTTTATTGCTAAAAACTTTCTTAAACCTTCCTGAGTTAAATGTTCTTTGTTTTGAATTAATTCGACCCCTTGCTTAAATAGAAGATAATCAGCTCACTTAGAAGTAACTAATGAATATTTATCAAAATGATCTATAATTACCTTTAATTCATTAATTGATGCTACTTGATATTGAATTGATCCTTTTTTTAGCTTATATATATTACCTACCCCGAAGTAACTTTTAATATTTTCTAATAAGGCTAAATCTCTTGAGTGAAGATGAATTTTAAATGAAACACCTAATGAATATCCGTGTTTAAATTTTTTATGCTTATTAACAGCTAAGTGAAAGCAGCCTTCAGCATCTGAAAATCCTGTGATATATCAAGGATTAATTAAAGTAGGAGATAGATCACCGCCAACGAAAGTTGAATAATAAACAGCTTTAAATTTAATGAAATCCAGTACAATCGTATTGATTACCTTAAATCAGAACATGTTTATCTCCTTACCTTCAAATATAAAAAACCAAGATCATGTAAACATACCTTTACTTCCTAAACTTTCGTTAAGGAGGGGACTATTTCTTTATCTTTAAAAATTATTTCATTAGATATTTCACGTATAGTCTCTGAGGATCCTACTTCTAAAGGTTCTCGAAGACAAAAGGATAATAAATGTTAAGTTAAAAACAACACCTTCCTTTAGTCTTTAATCCTTAGTATTTAGGTTTTAGTTTTTAGTCTTTACGTATTTACGTATTATATAGCTTGCCTAGATAACGCAAAAGATAAATCCTATATTAAGATAAGAAAAAAAGCACAAACCTTCAGCAATAATCTTTTATTTTACGTACTTTATGGTTGAATCGCTGGCTATTTTCACTTGAATACTTATTCAAGAAATAGCCTATTTGGACCTACCATAACTTTTTTTAAGTAGTCTCCCGCTGGTTGTCTAATTTTTTGACATTTTACTGTGTTCTACCGCTTTTCGTTTTCTAGAGTCCGAAAGCATGCAGCACTAGTTCCAAAAGCTCTAAAGATGTTCCAGCGTATAGTGAAAAAAAAGTAATATCTTTAAATATTACCTGGCCATGCCTTGTTATTAAAATCATTTAGTATTGATTTTAATTATATGTTAAATATTCAGGTTTTGGTCTCAGAAAAGTCATATGACTTATATAGGTTAAAGATAATAAGAAACCAACAAATAAACAGATCCTATTACTAACAATTGTCCACAAACAATCACTTAAGGTTTCACCAAAATAGTTCTAGAGGGGAGTTTTATTTTTTCTGGGTTCCCATATTTTTAATTTTGATATTTTAAAGATACGTAAGGAATTTTTTTTTCATCTAATTCAATACTTTAAGAATAATTATAATAATATAATACTATATTGTACTATTGTACCCATTATAGTTAATAATAATAAATTATAATAATAATATATAGAAGATTTATTTTCTGTTTGTGTTCATACCAGCTTTAATTTCTCTTATTTTTTCTAAACCTTCTAAAGTTAAATGAGCTTTATTACTCATTAGATCAGCGATTTTGCAAAAATCTTTAAAATTTTCAAATTTAATACCACAAATAGGGTGTTTATTAAAAAGAGGTATTAGTTTTTCTTTAATAAGTGATAATTTTACTAACACAAATTCAGAAACATCTGGCTGTTCTTTTACAAACCCTCCTTCTAAATAATTTATGAAACATTTTAATAATTCAATATCTTTAGAATGTTGAATTACTGAGAATTTTAGAATTACTTGATATCCTATTTTGTATGTAGAAGATTTTGGTATTTCTACTGAAAAACAACCATCTCCACTTACAAACCCTGCAAATCAATAAGAATTTATTAATTCTGGTAAACCTATTATAGGTCTTTCTATTGGAAGGATATTGGGAAAAGATGCTTGTAAATTTTCTTTTAGACCTTGATTTAAAGATGCTTTTATTTTTATAAGTTTATTTATTCCTTCTATACTTTTATGTTCTTTATTTCTAATTAATTCAATAGCTAAATTGAATAATAAAAAATCTGCATGTTTTTGAGTAATTAAAGGATATTTTTTAAAATGAGGAATAATTACATTTATTATATTTTTAATAGAACTTATTTGGTAAGTTGCCATATTTTTACTTTGACTAATATTACCAACTTTGAAAAATTCTTTAATTTTCAATAAAAGAGGTAAATCTTTAATATGTATACTTATAAAAAAATAAGGCATTACTTCTCAACCTATTTTTAATTGATTATTTTTTCTAATTCTGAAACCGAAACATCCCTCAGCATCGGTAAACCCGGTAACTCAATATGGATTTAAATTTAAAACACCTTTTTGTTTTTTAGCTACTTTTAATATTATATCCCTATTATTATATGGATCTTTTACCTCAATTTTAGTATAGCTATGTTTAGAGTTGGATGGATCTTTTTTGTTATTAACGAAACCTATTTTGGCAGCAGCAGTATTGTGGGTTTTTACTGATAACACTCAAGATGTATTTAACATAAGCATATTGTTGACCATAAAGAAGATCATTAATATAGCGTGTGAAGTAATTATAGAATTGTATAGCTGATTGTCAGCTATAAACTGAACACCAGGGCCAGATAGTTCTAATCTAATTAACACCGAATAGGCTGTCGCAATTAAACCTGAAAATAAGGCAAAAATAAGATATAATGTTCCACTAGAGATGGAACCCTCCTTGCGGATGGATCCCCTCAAAGATCCGTACGTGCCAGTCACCCGGCATACGGCTCAATCACTATTCAATCGGACTATTTACTTCTCAATGATTTACCTGATGGTAGACCTCCAATTGAGCTAGTCCCTTTCCAAGTTACCGGGGTTTCAGGTTAGATTTCTCACACGCATACATCTTTCGAGTACCTTTCCCTATTTCTTTCCGCGTGAGCGGGAAGAAAATCAATAAGCGGGTGCCTCGTTTCATCCTTAACAAATATAAGCAAACTATCACCACTTATTTTGTCTTTGACATATATATTTCATTTGAACAAATAATCATAAAGGACCGGCTTTGCCACTATAGTGGAATTGGTCTCAGTTTGAGATAGATTTAACCTTCTTGACTCCCCGGCTCCTTGTGTTAGAGGCCTTTAGCCCGTTTTGTGGTAATCACTATGACACCTCTGATGGACAATTTTAAGATTACTCATTAAGTTCTTTGATCCACCCTTGGAACGAGATTGTACGTGATGTATATTCATCGTACCGTCATAAGCGAACTCCCCTTCGGGGTTTAACAAGCTCTCTCCACACATTGAGCAATTACCTTTTTGTTTGATCAATAATTTAATCTTTGTGGTTTGATTACCCTTTAGGGATTCAATTCCCAACTTTCGATTGTGATCAATTAATTTTTGGAATTGCGGATGATATGCGTGGACCATTTCAAGTTCTTTAGGTATACGATACAGCCTAGGGCTCATCGTTGACACGATCTGGCAGGGATTCACCATTTCGATTCTCTTCCCACCTTCAGACTCATTGTATATCGATGTGTTCTTGGTTTTTCCTTGAAATACTCATTTATTTGAGTTTCCAGTTCTGCTTTTAAGGTTGGCTATGAGGTCTAATGTATTCCTTGTCGGTCTAAGGAAGTATCGTCGAGCAATATTAATTTTACCCCATCTAGGATGTTTCTTTTGAGCCCAGATCCAAACTAATTTATATAATAAGGTGTTCAGATTGTTTCGGAATTTATAGCTTTGTCCTAGATGGAAGTATTGAGACCATCCACGTATAATAGGGTTAACTTTGCTGATGAGAGAATACGCAGAAAGATTATGAGATTGAGTGAAGATATCAGTAAGTTTTTTTACTATTCCCTGATATTTGGATGATTGAGGATAACATGCGATACCTTCCATAGTTTGACGATCATGGAATAACTTATACTTATAGGAGAAAGACTTTTGATACTGAAATGTGTACCCTAAGAAATCAAGCTTTTCTCCCGCTCTAATTGACACAATCTTAGTTTTCTCAACGGATAGTTGAAGACCTCTTTCCTTCAAGAAATTTTCAATACGAGGTTTTACAGCATCTTCCAGCATTCTTCTGGAACGAGCTAATACAATAAAATCCTCGGCAAATCTAACAATAGATAACTGTGTATTAAGGAACCCATATTGAACTTTCCCTTTTGGATTTTTAAGTTTCCCAATGTATATGCCACGTTGTTTAACATTATATTTATCCTTTAAGCAGGATTCAACGGTTTCTTCCAAGCCATTTAAAGTCATGTTGGCTAATGTAGGGCTGATGATTCCTCCTTGAGGAGTTCCTCCCTCTGTTGCATCTACAAACTCTCCCTGATGAATATGACCCGATTTAAGTCATGATTCTAGTATTGGTTTTAATGATCTTCCCAACGGAACATGCTCTAAAATCCATTTGTGAGAAATATTGTCAAAGAAACCCTTGATATTAGCATCAAGAGCGAATTTATCATAATGAGCATCAATACTTCTGAGGTTGGTTCTTAGGGCGCCTAGGGCCATTTTAGTTGAGCGATACTTACGGAAGCCATAACTGTGACGATCGCTACATGATTCTACTAAAGGTTCCACAACCAAATTGATGAGAGATTGCAAGCATCGATCGAAGATAGTGGGAATTCCTAACGGACGCATTTTTCCATTAGCCTTGGGAATATAAACCCGTTTCACAGGCTGTGCCTCATACTTTCCGGTATTCAAGATAGCCTCCCTTAATTTTTCGATCAATTCTCATTTCTCAAGATCATGTTTGGGAATAAATCCATCTATTCCATGGGTGTTACACCCTTTGTTTGTTAATACGCGATGCACCGCTAATAGCCTAAATTCTTTTTTAAGTACCAGATTTCACTGGTATTTAAGAACATCATCATTTATGGTAACTCCAGAACTTTGTGCTAACGCAACTAGATTCATCTGATCCTTTAGTACTTTTCGTTGGATGGTAGTTCAATTGAACTTCCATAATCGAGAGATTGAGTCCTTCCTATAGGTACTATAGTTCCTATCTTTGGTGTAACTAAACTCAGCGCTAAGGATTGGACGTCTGTTGGTCAATAGCAACCATACCGAATTCAGCCCGTCTTTAGACGTTTGAGTGTTAGTCTTGGGAAGTTTAACATACTCAATATCAAAGGAATTACCCCTTGCATTTGCTTTTTCGGCTATCTTGCCCCCGTCTGGGCTGAAAAGGGCTAGTCAAATAGATTTTGCACCCATCAGGTCAATGACAGTTCACTCAGTTCCAACTGAATGCCCCAAGAAGTTACGAATGTAACTCTTATCCGAGGTTCCCACCTTAAGATTTTGTCTGTATCCGTCTTTCGACGTTTCTATGCGATCTGCTATCTGTGCAGGTATTGGGAAATGAAGTGCCCCCGTCTTTACGATATAACTAAAGACGGTCATTATGATTCCCACGCCGAGAGGTTGTCTTTCAAGCGTAGCCAGTGGACCCGTTTTAATATAATAGTTCGCTTTCGCTCAGGTTGCATAGAAGTATATTCAGCACGCCATTCCAACACAATTAAAGACAACAGTGCTGATTTGGCTATCCATTGAAGCTCAGGACCCCATCTCGTTGGATGACGCCCTTCCAAATACGCTGACCTGGTCTTGGACACCTCCAGGAAACTTTCAGTAAAGAACTATAATAAAAATGATTACAGAACTTACCATCAGTCAGACAAATCCTCAGTGTCGCAATATATCTTTGGCATTACAAGATAAAAACCATCGTTCTGTTCACATAGAAATATTCCTCACGAATAGGTTTGTTGTTTTACTCTTTAGTAATAATTTATTTGTTGAATTTTGGCCTTTTTGTATTTCCTATTTCCTTAGTATTCCATTTAAATTAAAATTTATTTATTATGGGGGCGCTTAAATAAGCGCCCCCCGGGAATAAGTACAAAAACAACTAAAAAAAAAACTCAAAAAAAAAATTGATTTTTATTTATTCTTTACTGTTAGTAGTACCGCCCTTCGTATTTAATATGTTTATATATATTAACTGTAGAAAAGTAAAATAATCTGTATTTTAAAAGATCCTGGCTCAATTCTTAATTTTATTTGTATTACAAAAAAAACTAAGACCCTCATTATTAGAAGGAGGAAAAAGACAGACGAATTTTAATAAAACTGCGCTAATAAAAGAATTAAAATTCAGAAGACCACATGTCACCCCATACATAAATGGTGGCGCTTAAATATCCCCCGAAAGGAAAGGACTTACAATGTTTTGTTAAGTTTCATATTATAATGTGATTTTTTTTTATGATAAAACCCTTCTAGCGGAGCTAAGGAGACGTATATTTTACAATTCACCAAATTTTATCGAATAATACTAATATTAAAAAAAGACATAAAGATAGCTAACTATTTTAAACCGACTTTATTTGTAATAATATACTTTAGACCTTTTTTTTTTACTTTTTGGGGTTTATTAAAAGTATAAACATATAAAAGAACGGACAGAGACAATATCGAAGAAAGTGAATAAGGATTAATATTTAGACTTTGTACTGATTTTAATTTTTTTTGTTTAGCCGGCAAAAGCATCAGGATAATCACTTATACGACGAGTATTTATGTTGTATGTTTTATATATAAATTTGACCAAAGTGAGGATTATTGAGGAGCGTCCTGTGGAACCAGGATGCAAAGGGCCTGGCCCTTCGCTAAAAAAGAATTAATCTACTTTTTTAAAAGTAGATCTTCCCCGGCGCAAGCGAGGCATTTTTTTTAAGGGCTTATGTTGATTACGAGTAAAATAATTAACAATACGAGCAGGGTTGATATTTAAGGCACGAGCTGCTTCATTAATAGAATTATAAGAAGTCGTAGTTTTTTCTTCTAAATCAAGTACTTCTATTTGTTGAGAGGGCTAAGAAGGCTAGAAAGCGAAGATTTGAGTTTATATAGCATAGAGGAATGCATGTAAGGAAAACAATATTAAGGAGTGAAGGCATAGAATGTTGTCTAATATATATCAGATATTCAATTTTGTTATTTTGTCTTTTTAAACTTAAATTACAATCTAATCTATATCGAATTTTAAGAACATTCATTAATAGTACAACATCTTGGATTGAATATGAATTAGTACAGAGAATAAGACCATATTTCTTTACTGAACCATCCCCCATTATAAGATGAGCTAAAGCAATAGGAGATAAAAGTTAAAAAATATTCTGTGGTATAATTTTAATACCATTACCATTAGGATAGAACAGAGAATGAAGTTTAGTTAAACAAGGTATCGATCTAGTAGATAAATGTAAAGCATAAAGCCGAGTTCCTGCTCTAATACTAGTATAATAACGAGGACTACTACTACAATAGTGAGACAATATATTAAATACAAATCATACATAAGCAAAATGGGATAACGATTGTTTAAATTCTAATCTAGCATTCTTACTCCGAGTAGAAAAAATTAGGCACCCATCAGACAAAAGCAATCCTATTATAACACTATATTGATAAGGAGCAAGTTGCACCATTGCTAATTGTTTTAGAGTAAATTTGATCCCAACTGTAGATGTTAAATTTGTACCAAATTTCACTATACCAAAAGTACCAGAAACCACAGAACCAATTGAACTTTTGTTTTTTTGTTCATTTTTATATTTATTTATTTTATTAATGTTATTACTGGCTACCATACCTGCCATTTTAGACTATGTCTGGGAGATTCCATATCCTTGCAACCTGCGGACATATTATATCCTTTTCGCTAGCTAATTGACAACATATTCAAGTCTTACTTATGATCATGATGGGCCTCATCAGAGGATAGATCTTTTGCATCGCTACTTTATAGGTCTGTTACTACAAGGGTCACCGGCTGTTTTGGTCCATATTATGCTTTTTTTTGACTTTTTACAATCCGAAATATTTAAATTCTTATTGTATCGGATAAACCTGAAATTCTAATCCAATCAGGATGGGATAAACAGTCATAGAAGAGTTGAGGAGCGTCTTATTGACGCAGAGAAGTACCAGTAAAGTAAAGCAAAATGGTCAGAAAGCCGGGAGAGAAATTTGAATTCCCATTATTAATGCATGAAATTAACGTTCTAACCTATTTGAACTACCCCGGCATTGAAATAATTTTTTTACATACCTAATATAAGTTTAGTGATATCATTCGGCCAGCTTCTATCTTTTTGATTAAGTCGCTTTTTTTAAGAATGCGAAAACTTCAAAAAAAAAACAAAAGCCGAGAATGTAAATCAGCGACATTTAAATTATACACCTAAAAAGCATATAAAAAAAATATAGCTTTAGCTCATTAACTTAAGTTAAACTAGACATTAAAAATATTACCCCTATTAATTAATAGGTATTATAAAATTGTAAATTATTCTCCCATATTATTTTTAGAACTATCTGCATAATTGGTTAAAAAGACTTTCCTGTTGCTCCCATTGGTTCTTGTAAA
>QFET01025864.1:0-15495 GCA_003316355.1 Tuber calosporum | reverse complement strand
TGTTGAGCTGGCAAGTCATGTTGAGCTGGCGGGCACTCTGGAAGAGTGTCCCAAGTTGCGAGCGAGCGAGCAACCAGGGGTTGTGGCCGCTAGCCATAACCTTGGCACGATTATGTTCTTCATCATCCTCACATTGCTATGAGTTTCTCCCAAATTGTTTTTCCAGAGTTAAGTAACCATTCTTGCACATCCTTACAAGACTTATTTTGAACCTTAGATAGTTGATCCGCTTGCATTTAGTTGGTTAAGGGTAGTGCTTGCCCTTCTCAGTCCACTCATGCATCTGCTTACAATTCTAATTTGAGTGCTGTTAATGGTATTACTTACAGAGTACAACCTCCTTCTGTGGGGCCACCTCAATCTTCCATACCAGGGTCATCGTCTTTAGTGTTCAGTGGATTGCCTCATGGTGGTAAGGCTGGTTCTTTTCCACCATTGTTATTTCCTTCTATACAATCAACTCCCTCCTCCTCTTCGCAAGAGGGAATAAAGCGGAATTCTTTCTTTCCTAGACCTGTTGTTCATTTTAATAGCACCGGGGTTGCCACTGGCTGTGCTTCGACCGTTTGCCACACACTAGATGACTTTGTAGCAAGTTATAGTTGTGTTACTACCCTGCCTATTCGTGTAAACACAGGACTCTTTGGGTCTGCTGCTGCATTTTTTCTTCTATCATTGCCTTCACTCAGAATATGCTCTTGTTCAAATCTCTGATAGAGCTCTTTAACCCTCCTCAGGTACGCTCATATTGTTCCTGCGCCGCAACCTGCCTTTACTGAAGTGTCTCTCTTGTGCAGGCTAGCATCTGTTCAAATTAGCAATCTTTGTCAAGAGATTCCTGTGCTGTTGCAGCTATCTTAGCATGAAGTTAAGTACTTACTGCTTCGTAGTCTGTAGCACATTATTATTGAGCTGCAAACTTTGCATCATGCTTCATAGTAGTTGCTATTTACTTTGTGATCATTGCAGCTTCGAGCATCTCTAACTCCGTATAGACCTCTTTAGTTCTTTTTCCATGATTTGTTTCCTGCATGCAATACTGCATACCTGGTGCTGAAGTTGGTCTACCTCAATCTCTACTAGACTAGAGAGTTCATAGTATGTTAGATGAGCATGGTCAACTGATTCTTGTAGAGTGTGGTTAAGAAAGCTCCAGGCTTGTCCAATGTGTTCTGGTAATTTAATCAAAGGCGGAAATCCTACATCTTAGGGTTTGGGGTACGGGAGCGAGTCGCGGGGCCTGACCTTCTCGCTCCGCATAGCTGTGCGAGGTTATGGAGAGTCAATGGAGATTTGGAGGGTTCAGGTGTAGGGTCGCTTCACACAATAGATATAGCTTCTGTATTAGACATGGACTTGTCGGTATCTACAATCAATTGTGATGATGGAATTGTTTAGGAGGAGACTAGGTGTTTATAGAATCTGGATATGCAGGATAAAGGATATGTAGGAGGAAGAAGAGGTTAAGGTTCCACATTCCTGACTGTGGTAGTCAACGAGCTGGTGTCAAAGCAAGGATCGCCTCGGTCGTTCTTTAGAGACATCGGAGATATCGTGTTGTGTAGTGACTAGTATTCAATCGCAGAAGCAGGAAGGTTAGTATGGGTTTGGGAGGAACTCGACCACAGGAAGGGTGTCATAGAGCAGGGTTTCGAGAGTCAAGATAAAGATTAGTAGACGATGTTAAGAATAGACTCGTTGCGGGGGGTTGAATCAGCTATGATATTGCGTGATTCTACAGGTATGACTTCGAACTAACTAATAGTCATGTATCGACCTTTTATAAGAAGGAGAAATAAAAATACACGGTTAAGGGTAGTGAATTCTACGTGCAAGCTAATTGGACTAGGCTTATAATCTTTCATGGTAAAGGGAGATTATCTAGGAAGCCTCGTAGGTAAAGATTTTGAGTAAAACATATAATCTTGATAAGAATTCTTGTTAGTTGGAGATAATAGCTAAAGCTCCGCAGGCATTGTATCATCTACGTTCGTCATGTGCATGTTCGCAGACTACAACTGATTTACATATAAGCAATAAACTTTCTTCACAAATTTCCTCTTTCCATCAGAAAGTTAACCCTCTTCGCTCCTGAAACTTTATCATTCCACGCACAGCTGATACCATCATCAAAGCTCTAACTGCACTAAGGGTGTGAACCCCACTTAGATTGAGTTGTCTTCTGTCTTTCAGCTGTTTGAGCTATGGCCGCCCAGTTTGGAATGTAACCGTACAAAGGTTAGGGCGAGTGGCTACAACCCCTGAATGTTCGCTGGCTCACAAATGGGGGCACTCCTCCAGAGTGCCTGACAGCTCAATACAACTTTGTGGCTCAACACAACTCAGTGGCTTACTATAGAAATCTTGTGGCTAAACACAACTTTGCGGCTAAACACAACTTTCTGGCTCAATACAACTCTGCGGCTCAACTCCACTTTGTGGCTTCAAACAACTTTCTGGCTCCATGCAACTTTGTGGTTCAACATAACTTTGCGGCTCAATACAACTTTGTGGCTTAATCCAACTTTGGGTCTTTGAATAACTTTGTAGTTACATAAAAGAATTGAAGCATACATTGGCAAATAAAATGTGAAGAGTAAATAAATTTATTTACAATTTTTCTTTCTTGCTTGCTCGCTGAACCTTTTCTTCTTCTCTGCTAGTGTTTTACATCTAACCTTATAGGCAGCTTTAATCTCCTAAAGAAAAGGCTCATGAGCTGCAGTATCGCCCTATTTTTTAGTGTTTAGTGCTGTTTGTAATTGCATGTCTGCTTTTTCCAAATCAGCATCCTCCCTTCGCTTAACCATTTGACGTGCTTCAGAGGCATACAACACTCCACCCTTTTGCACTTGCCTTTTGTTTTGGGCACTGCGTCTCACATTTCTGGCATTCTCTGCAGCATGGGTATTTTCCATGTGTTCCGTAGCTAATGAACCAGACTGTGCACGAGCCAATCCCGCTTGTAGAACAAGCTTGAGTCAAGAGTGGAAGTCCGGAGTCATAATGTCTGCCTCCGGTCATAAATCGTCCCCTTGGGTCTTCAGACTGGTGATAGTAGTTGAAATTGTTGCCCATAATCGACATGCTGGTTCGGCGTGAAGATCATGGCGGTGAACTGACTCGCGCAGTTTAGAGTTGACGAGGTCTGGGTTATAAGGAATAAGTCCTGTTGCCTTGAATGCTGATTGTACAGTAGACCTCTTAAATGTCGGTTGGCGAATAGAATCAATTCTGTCAAGGAATTCTTTTTTGTCGAAGTCACCACACCCCATCTTAGTTGCTGTCACAACAGTCTCAGCATTGTAATGATTGTAAGGTTGAAATACTACAACATCCAAGGGCTGTAGAAGGTGGCTGGAGTGGGGAGGAAGGCAGAAAGGGATAATCTTTTGTATATAGCAATAGTCGATAAACTCCTTGGTACAAGGAAAGCTGAATCCGTCAAGGAGTAATTGTCGATAGACTTTACACTGTCATTTCCCCGAGAACCATTCGAAATGCGCAAGCAAACTCATGTTGGATTCATCATTATTGTAACCTGTTTCTGACAGGACAAGGAGATAGTAATCAGGAATATGAGTACTTGTATACCAATACTCCAGATGAGTAATGCCAGGAACAATAACCTTGAGGGGTAATACTGCCCCATCTTCAAAGATCGTTTCGCAAACAGAAACTAGTTCTCGATTCGTGGCTGTATCCAAGTAGGCCTGGTGTGTAGGATCACAGATCATGATCTATTAATCACTGCCAATACGGATACGGTAGCCAGTTTCATCGAAATTATACTGGTCACTTGGCTATATCCTATATTTTTTCACAAACATTTAAATATTTTGCAAACCAATTGCGAATATTATCAGGCTGATAAGCATTTTTGCAGTCAGCATCAAGGAATTTTTGCTTTTGAATCCAATACTCTGGACGGCTACTCAGGAAGCGGGTGGCCCAATGATCACCCACAACCTCAGCTGAACCTGTGCCAGAATGCGTGATTTGCAAAATATTGTTTGCACAGCTTGTAAGCATTTGCAGTCTGGCACTGGTGCTGACTTTATCGAGGCGATCAAGGTATTGACAAACTGCCAGCTCCTGGTCAGGGGAGAGCTTGCAGTTGGCTCCTGGTCGTTCCTGTCTTGAATTCGAGCCTTGTAAACGTCCTCGCAGGCGATGAACTGGGACTTCATAAGTCCACGCAATCTCAGCGATATTTGGATATGGGTTTTCGTCATTCTGGATACAGATAACCGTAGCTTGAATTCGTACATCAACCTCTGCATAAAGTTCAATTCGCTTGCTGGGAAGAATAAAGGCTGGCCTTGCAGACATTGTTTCTTGAAGTATAGATAATGGGGTTATTGTATGTGTGAATAGGATGACAGAGTCTTTGTTGGTTAAAAGATTTTCTAAAGCTACAGTGTGAACCAATGTTATGAAGTTATCAATGGACGCCACAAAGTTGTGGTGAGCCGCAAAGCAAGTTTGAGCTGTAAAGTTGTGTTGAGCCACTAAGTTGTGTTGAGCCAACAAAGTTGTATGGAGCCACAAAGTTGTGTGGAGCTGTCAGGCACTCTAGAGGAGAGCCCCCGCTTGTAAGACAGCGAACATGCTAGGGTTGCGGCCACTCGCTGCAACCTTGGCACGGTTACCAATAGGTTCTTTGAACACCAAGGGGCCTGCTTGGTTGGTTGCTAAATCAGCTTTGTGCCATCTTATCTGTCACTGCAGCTGGCGTTAGGGAGGTATAGTTTTTGTAAATGGTCCAATAACTTGTTGACTTCACTGACTCTCGTTACCAACCTGTTACGCTATGTTGATTCACCTTGTAGGCATCATAGGGGCGTCAGAATACACAGGTAGTCTGTCATATTAACATACTTTGATTGTGCATTTATATCCATCTAGGACTACACGGGCTCTGATAACTCCAGCAGGCTGTAACTCCTCGTATTCTTGACTGAATCGCATCAGCCTACATCCCAGAGATGGGATTAGATACCCTCTTAGATACCCTGGGGATAGCATCCGTGAGGTCAGTCGGCGACGCCATATACACCATTGGAATATGTGCTCTTAATACCCATTTTTCTCTGTGTAACAATTAACTACCTAAAGGTGTCTGTGTGAACGCCCAAGTCGAATGTGATGTCCGTAGTTGTATGAGTTTCTGTAGTGGTATGGACTCTTGCTCTTTCTCTTGCTGAGTCTCATGTAGTGCCCTTGGGAGTAAGTTATGCCTAACACAAACCCCTGATGACTTATATGATTATTCGCATGTCAGGTAACGATGAAGTTAGGGTAGCTGGAGGTTCACGATCCGCTATGTTTTCTCTGAGGCAGGGTAACTTCATCTTTTGATAGCCGGAATCTATTCCGATATCCATCTAAATTAGATATAGGTTACTTGATGGTCCCTTGTTACGACTCTTCTGTTTACTCTTGATTCTGCCATTATGAAACAGCTGTTTATTCACACGTTTCATCCCCAATGATCTCTACACTGTTCAACAAGGTTTCATAGGTTGTTCAAGTTGCTCAGCCTTGCGAGTTAACCAGTTTAACCCTGGTAACAAGTTACGCTGCTTGGCTATGGCAGTGGGTTACCCAGTATAATCAGGTTACCGTATCTAAAGTGGGATCAGGGTTAGCCTGGCCTACTGAGTTACCACACTCAACTACATACCTGGGTACCTTCTTATTTAAAGTACTAGCACCATCTATGTCACTTTTGGATTACAAGGATATAATTTATCGCAAAGGCCACTGAAGGCCTATGGCTGGGATGAGATTCGATAAATCATCCCATATAATATGTAGAAGGGTTACACTACTCCCATCTTCCCCAATTTGTCCTCAGACCTAGTTATCTCCTGTCTTGGAGGTGCTTCTCCTCTGTCCATCGTTGTTTCTTCCCAGATGGACCTTGGACTTTGATGGATACCATTAATCTAGCTTGACCAAGGCTCCAATTACCATTCCTTCTACCATCTCCAATGGTTCCATTAATGTCTCTTCCATAACGTAACATTTCAAAGATACCAAGTATAGAATATACCTATTAGGGAACTTGGCTTTGGCACTCTCATACCATTAGCTATCTAATATAGCATCTACTTCATAGGTGAGCTCCAAGTTAACAATGTCTGATACAGGTAGAAACTTTGTCAGCCTACCTATGGGGTCATCCCGGTAGGCCACCAGGTGTTTAACATTGAAGACTGGATTGATTGTCCAGGGCAGGGAGTTCCAGCTCAGAACCATGTGTTCCTATTTTTTAATGTAGTTAAATAGGTCTAAACTGATGGAAGTCCAGCATTACCTTGGTTGCTTAATTCGCATAATTCTTTTATCCAACATAATATAGTTGACTCTATTCACTTAGCCTTGGACACACATCTTCCAGGGTGACATACTAAGGATATGGTAGTTGCTCTTGATTAAGACATTCCCTTTGTGGCACTGGGGCCTTCCCTAGTATGACTTGAGTGTCATACCAGGGCCTTCCCAGTCGATTATCCAGCACGCGCTGTTTGTGTCTATTCCTTGAACATCAGAGATGGCGCCCGTCCAGTTGACCTAGCGCACTAATGCCTAGTTTACTATCAACGCCGATACCTTCGACGACTATGGTAAAAATGTATTGTATATGTGTTCCAATAGTAGAAACTGCGCAGCCGAATCCTCTTGCCTAAATAGTCAATAACCTCGTTAGTATAACTCCTTTGCATGATTTACCATCGCTGTATACCAATCCGTATCCTGGTTGCAGGTGGTAGAGACATCCAGCTTAAGTTGGAGCCCTACCTGATACTTATCCAAAACTAATATGTAAATCGAATATTTCTCTCAGAGATCATAGATTCTGAAATCCTATCCAATCACTATACTTAATAAGGAATATACGACCCAGTTCCAGAATAGTCACCTCTGTAGTAAGATGGATACCGTATCACATCTTTGAAAATCCTTAAACGATTACCCTTGTCTCGGTATACACCTCCGACACCGGTAAGCTTACAATGAAGTCCAGTGATATGGCTTTGCAGGGCCTCATGCGAACCTCACGTGGATGGAGTCAGCCAAACCTTTTGTTCCTTATATCTTGCTTCATTGACAGGTATTACCGGTACAAAAATATTCTGTTACCTGATTGTCCAAATTGGTCCTATAGTAGTTTGTTTTTAATCGTGCAAAGGTCTTATAAGTTCCTCAGTTCCCATAAAGAGTGAATCATGCACGGCTTCGATATTGATTCGCGTTAAGAGTTCACTCTTAGGGACGAAACATCTGTTCTTGCAGGTGAGCACAGCTTTCTCTACCTTAAACTGTGCATCGACAGTTCTTCTCTTCCCTGCTAGCGACAGAAAGAGCATCAAGTATGTACAGTCTATTTCTGACACTTCTTTTAGGCAGATAAGAATTCTGCAGGCAATGAATAAATCTGGCCAGTCAGTAGCATTAGGAGCTGGTCGAATTCACGTACCTGCTGAATGTGCCATTGATGGGATTGATAAAATCTTTGTAGTAGTGGATAACTGCTCCCTTCTGGGCCCTATTCCCTATACACTGCTAAAGCCTCCGCCTTCTGGTTCAGCCAACCTACGTGGAAAAACCAGTTAAAATTTAAAATGGCGGAAGGAATTCTGCCGCGTCGTGTTGCCAGAGGTTCATGATCTTGGTACTATTAAAGTCCTCCAAATTCTTCTGAGCGGTATATACCATTATTTACTCTTCAACTCAGTGTAAAAGATAATCGCATACCTTGAATGTAGCAACAATTGCAGTCATATCTTTATTCTGAATATCATAGTTTACCTCCACATACAAGACCTTCATGCTATTATCAGCGACCAGATGCGATTTGTAGTCATCTCAGAGCTGCCAGACCAATACTCCCCAACCGAAATAATTGGCGTTGGAGTCCCACTTAATTGGGTGAGAGCAATCAATGTGTATCATGATTGGATTAGTAGTGAACAGCTCTTTTATATGTTCAAATGACAGCTCAAAAGTAGGTGACTAGTGCCATTTTACATCCTTGCTACTAAAACATGTTAAAGGTTTCGACACCTTGCTAAACACATTTATGAATCAATGGTAGAAGTGTGCAAAAAGCATGATGCATTAAACTTCAGTTACCTTCTCTGGAGTTTACTATACTTTGATCTCCACAACCTTTCCTGTCTTCATAGATATCCCGTGCTCCGATATCTTATAGCCTAAGTATTCCACTTCCATGTTAGCGAACGTGGAAATCTCTCTGCCAGAAGAAAGACCCTCACTTCGCAGTGTTTTCATCACCAGACAGACCATGGTGACATGTTCTTCTATTTTCTCTGTGTATATTAGCATGTCATCCATACATGTGATGTCTATGGCATCAAGTATATCACTAAATACCCTACTGATCATACTCTGGAAGGCTGATGGTTGTGTTGCATAGTCTAAACGACCTTGGCGTGTAGTCATACAGGCGATAACTACTTTAAAACCTAATTTGCCATTTCTCACCTAGTGCCATCTGGACGAGATAATAGCCATTCTACAGGGCAAGGTTGGGGAACACTGTGGCTTTCTTAAGCCTATCCCTAAACCCGTTGATCTAGGCTACCAAATACTTAATTTTCCTAGTAATTTAATTGACTCGTCAATAATTGAATCATAACCGCGCGGAACTGGCTGGCTTCGTGATACAAAGGATAGGAGGACCATCTGTTAAACTATACTAAGGTATCTTTCCTAATTCATGCATATTACAGTTGTTGTCATATAAGACATCCAACTAACACTTAGAGACAAGCTAATTTGGCCCTGAGGGGGGGCCTAGATCCTGGTTCAAGTTTTATCTTATAATCAAACTCTGTATCCCTAGCAATCATGGGTATAGTGTCTAAAGTGAAAATATCAGTATACTCTTTGTATTACTAGAGTAGATTGAGACTAATATCCTTGCAATCTTCTCCTGTATACATGGCGATTCTCAACTGACATACTTAACTACTATCCTCAAGTGGAGTCTATTGCTTGTGATAAACTGCTTGGTCGCTTAGCGACTAGACAATGGAAGCTCTTTCCTTCACCCTGATTCCGTCATAATCCGACTCACAGGCTTAACTAATGACTCTATCTACTAATTGATCCATATATCTGGCTTTCATAAACACCATGTTCCATTCACAAAAGAGTCTTATATGGATAAGAGTGACTGCCAAAACTAGACTCCAGGCCCTTGTGGACACCTGCCAAAGTATGTTACCCATTCCTTGCGTTGAAAGTAACTCTTGCACTTAGAGCAGCAATCTGGCTGCTGTGCACCTAAATGCTTTTGCACCATTTCTTTGCAGCGCCTTAAAGCACCACGATGATCTATCTGACCATATCGATGTCCGACACCTCAAAATATCACTATATTGGTACCTAATTTTCAAATCTTCGATGAATCTTAGTGTATCAAGTGGGTTTTCATTGAACCCATTAGTCCCCAACCTCTCTGATTTCTTTTGCCATGTATTAGGTTTCTTGTTAGACTTCTGAAATTAGTCCACCATGGCTTGACACACATGATAATAAGGTCGCTTCCTAGCCTAATTCTAGTGTGACTTTCCTCAGCGTAGAAATTCCCTTGGATTTGGGAGGGAGGAAGACGAATTGTGGATACTGCACGCAGGGTCAGAATCACCTTGTTCTGCACATTAATTGATATTCTCAACACCTGGTTCATGCTCATCACCAGCTCCACCAGTGTTTGCACCTTTAAATACACTTGGATCTTCAAATCCGGTAAAGTGATCTTGCAAACATGGGTTTACTAGATTGAGGTGGTGAGAAGCGTTGAATAGGAGATATTGAGGCACGAAATTATCGAATGGCAGGAATCCATTCCTCAGCCCACTGAACTAAGACTTGTGACCTGGCAAAACCTCCAACATTGCTATGGTCTTATTAACTACGGAAATGACAAAGGGTCTTTTTCGACTTGGTACCTGAAGGTCAATGTTTTAGGGCATCACTTTGGCCATTTATACAAGGAGGCTCGTGGTGAAAAAGATGCCCTACAGATTAGTGTGCGACCCTATAAGCAGGCGACAGCAAGATGTAGCTGTCTGCGTCTCTGGCCCTGCGGTTGCGGACCTCCTAGTACTCACACTTGGCATTGCGGGAGTATGTAGTACTGTTGATACATAATTAGTACTTGGTTTTCTGGTGTGGCTGGCAAGGAGGTTGCTTGTGCTATATCATACTGTCGATCAGCTTCTAAACCATCATTGAGAATAGTTGGCAGTCCTTCAAGGGTAGTTGCCACTGTAGACATTTGAGGCTTTACAGTTCTTTTCTCCATCTTTACTGCTGCAAGTACTGATGATCACGGTACACTACACGATGGGCTTGGAGATCTACTTACTAGACTTCGTTTCACAAGAGGTGCAAATTCAAATACCGGTAATGAATCAGAAATCTTCCAAGACCTAAAGCTTCCCTTACGGCCGGCATAATATGTAGGTGCCAGTCTATATCCGCTATTACTAGTACAAAATATTCAGAAAGGCTACTCAGCCAGTTACAGACTGATATTAGGGGCGGTGCTTGAGCCATGATCAGATCATTTTCGCAGTCGATACTGACTCCTTCCTTTGCCTGACACTCCAGAGACACTTAGCGACCCTTCAGCATATGCACTATTATTAATTGCTCGCAGTAGGCAGTCTGTATCTTCCAGACCCTATCTGTGGTCAGGTTGACAATATTCTCCTGAAAATAAACATGCTTGTTATTGGCAAAACATTCGAGTTAGCACTGTGGTTACGGGAATTTCAGCCTACCTCTGGGAGAAGGTATTGTTCATAGTTGTCATGGGTAAAATGTTCCAATGTAAGCCCTTCAGGGTCAGACTGAAGTCCCACAACTACGTGATTGTCAGTCTTGGATGTTATGAGTGCCTTAGGATGGGGAACCATAATCATCCTACATTACCAAGCCACCTAGTTAGGTGCCAACTAAAGCAACCTAGTAACCGCTTGCAATCACAAGACTAGGAAATCTACAATTACATCGTTGATCATAGGTGGCCTGAAGAGGTTAAGTACTTTATAACATCCAAGACAGTGATATTACGGTCATAGAAGTTTTGACCCTATGCTCCTTATCCAGAGAAAAATAGCAGTTGTAGTAAATGTCACGAAAGGGCACTTGCGGAGGAACAAGTTGTATGAGAGAGTATAGTGAAGAGCTAAACGATAGACTGTAACATGGGCATCATGTATTAAGATGGATCATAAGTTTGCGACCCCACCAAAAACTCTAAGTAAAGTTCATGGAAGATGTCAATTTAAGAAATAGATTCAAATAATAAATCTTACTATCATTAAGCTATCATTTCTCACAATCCAAGGTCTGCTCTTGAGTATCGTTCGATACTAGAGCATAGTTCCTATAAATATTATTTAAGTAGTATTATAATGGCCATCGACAATCATTCATACTGTGACCATAAATGAGCACCCTTTACCTCTCAGAGTTGATCAACACCAGACTTCCACAGGGTTAGATTTTGGATGTTTTTCTAATCCTACAGATAAGGAGAGTCCGCTACCACAATTGGTTATCTGGAATGCATCTCCTTTATATCTGCATATGAGACAATACTTTCTGATGAAAGTCTTCTCATTGGCCTACTATCAAGCTGACCTGGGAGTGGATGTCCTAGATAAGACACCATTGTCATAGTGATTCCACCAATGCAAGCTTTGCAGTGAACCTGGTCTATATGAGATATCAGCAGCTATTCTGGTAAGTATTTACCTTCCGCAGATGCGTGGAACCACAGTGTTTTCTAGATAGGCGTTACCCTTAACTAATAGTTCTTTAACCACCTCAAACTTGAACAAGATTCAAGTCCAACAGAGTCCGGTAACCGCTTTCAGTAATCATATAGGTCCTAGGCTAAAAGACCTTCTAGAATAGTGAATTATTCAGATAAATATCAGTTTTTTAACAAGCTTCTCATGATCTTTCTGAGGGGCTAGGACACCGATCATAGGGATATCATGAACTTATAATAACCCCAGGGTCTCAACCATTATCAATACACACAACCACCAAGTTTTGGCCGTTGGCTACAACCTTGTATACCCTGTTGAAACAATTTCCCCACTAGACCATTGTAATACCTCCCTAGGTGTATCTGGAACTAAAAGGAATTCATCTTATACGGTATAATGATTGAAACTCATACCCCAAACTGTGGGGTCTTGAACGCACTATAACTATTGGAGATCACAATAAATTGTTTAACACCAGTCGATTACTATATCGCCAGCCTTGCGAAGACCCACACTTACTTTCTGTGGTTTGATGCGAATTAAAATGAAGTAATTACTTAACAAAGTATATTGGAACCTCTGTCAGTCGAAGTCTGCCCTGTCTAAGCTTCAGAGGGGCAGTATTAAATACATAGTCCTGCTTTTCACAAGCTTTGCATATCCTTCCCTTTGATTTCTGTTCAACAGATATAAACAATGGCCACTGGTAAACTCCCCCCAGAAAATAAATCCCTCATGTACCTAAATAGTACTGCAAACAAAATATGTATCATCCCGCTACATTAAATTAGAATATAAAACATATTGAGTATCAGACTGGTTCATGAAACACAATATAATACAAATCAATCATCAAATGATACTTGAATCCAATAATAAAAGAAGTTATCCCTTTACTACCCCTACTAGTTTTTGTTAGCCTTGCCAGCTTTAATAATAGTAACTAATACAGGTTACACACAGCAAATAAAACAACTATTTCCAAAAATAAAAACCACAAAAAAACTTTCCCTAATAGTAAAGGTCAAAATCAAAAGCAAGTCTAGTTAACCCCGCTAGAATCTGTGACTCTAGACTCGTCTTAGTCACTCTCCAATTAGGATTTCCAAAATCCAAGGTAGATCTTTCCTTCACCTGCAAACTCTCTATAGACTAGTCAATTTTGAGAGAATCCGATATCAATATATCCTGTAACGATAGGAAACACTTGGCCAGGACAGTTATCTGTCCACCATTCATGCACAAGGCACTTAACGTTTTCTAATGCCTCAACAGGCTCCCAGCTGTTCTCATAATACGCATTACCTCTGCACTTAATAAGGAACTTGTCTAGTCCATAATGCTAGCGGTTATCCCAGACTTGTTCAACTTCCCATTCCGGTACCTATTCCCCTAAGATGGGCGCTGGTTGTGCATATACCCTGCCAGGAAACCTATTATCCTCTTTCTCAGCAAATTTCTTAAAAGTAGAGCAATGAAATACTCCTTCCTTGGGTTGGTAAATCTGATTGACCATCTCAGCCATGTACCTCTTTGTGTTGAAATCATATTCTATGACCTCAAAGGGTCCTCGCAATCTGGGCTCCAGTTTCTTGCTTCTACCAGATCCTGTAGCAGATAGGTCTCCCATTACAAACAATCATTCGCCCAAATTATGGGGTTTTTTGTCATCCTTCACCTTGCTACCATTCTGGTACTCCTAAATCTCGCTATTTTAACTGATTGATACGCCACCGTACGCAATGGCTGTGTCTGTTTAGGGAGTCAACGGAGGCAGGCTCCTGGAGGTTTCGGACTCTGATGGTTGTCAGAAAAGTGTAATCTTGTCCATACACTGGCTTGTTGTGTTACATGTTTAGGATCTCTGAACTCCCTGCTTTCTCCTAGGCGGCTACCTCAGTAAGACCAGGTAACCAGTTGTTCTGGCACTTGTTAACAACATTCCTTAAGGCAGTCATAAGTTCTCTAATCAATCTCTCAACCTGTCTATTGGTCTCGTGGTGTTCAGGTACTGCCTTGATGTGCTGGATGCCCATAGACTTCATGCTTTGAGCCCACAATTGTGAGGTAAACTGTAGGTCAGTCTTGCCAATAATTGAAGAGGGTATTCTATGTAGAGTGAATACATAGTGCCGGAGGAGGGTGAGGGTCTCCATCGCTTGACTGTCTGAATGCATAGGAATAAACCAGGTGAGTCCAACTGCCCTATCGACAACTATGAGAACTATGTCGTACTTGTTTTTTCAGGACTCGTTGAATTGTCCTGCAAAGACGATAGTGTAGGAGTTGAATATCTAGGAGGGTACTAGCATAGACTGTGCTAATCCTTCAGGTAGCTTATTGTGTTCCTATTTCCTTAGCCATAAATCACATTAGCGAACATAGTCGCGAAAGTCCTTCCTTATCTAGGGCGAGTATATGTATTCTGTAGTATAGCATAGGTTCCTTTCTGCGCTGTCATGTCCTCGGTGATGAACATCATCAATAACGATCTCCTTGTGCGTAATCCTTTTCACTGTATATCCCTTTGGTATGTATTGGCAATCTTGACCACCCCAGGTCGTTACATACATCAGTTCATCCCCAATTCTGTAGTTGGATAGCTTGCAACCTCTTCTAGTGTTACTGATGTCAGAGGCTTGTTTCTAGAAGTAATCTTTCCTGTAGGCTTCCAGCATCTGTCTTCGCAATTGGCTATTCATTTCTGCCACAACTTCTGCCGTATCCCGTTCATCCTGTTCTCAGTCCAGGCATGGTACTTTCTCATACTCCACCTCACAGCTCTCGTAGAGGGTAAGCTGGTGGTGAGGGAGGGCAGGTGGTTCGATAACTGGGATTGGCCTTGGTTAGCTGAGTGCCGCATTGGAGTAGAGTGGCTGGTTAGGCTCAATGGCTTGCTGCTAGTAAGGCCTCTCCTGGTCCTGGTATTCAGAATTCATATCACCTAGTTGCTCTACCAAATGTCACCTGACAGCACTAAGGTATAATTCCACCTGTGGGGGTAGCAAGATACAATACCTTTCTTCGCAGGTAGAGATTATTTCTAGTAGAACTATCTTTTCTCAAAGCTTCTCGTCCTCATGGATGGTACATTGTCGATAATAATATACACTACCCTGTATTGGCATTATATTTCATTTATCATGGGCAATATCTTTAGTAACTCTTGGTTCCCAATCTTTTCCGACCCTGATAGAACAATTAGCGTTATCCGATAGAAGTAGTATTTAATTAGGAAGTGGTTCAAAGCACGACATGTTTGAGGAAGTGAAGAGTATTTTGTTCGGGTTACTACCTTCTTCGTTGCTGGGGTCTTGAGTGTAGTTTGATTTTGGATCAAATTGCACATCCAGACAGGAAAGAATGTCAGCCCAATGGTTTCCCTTCACAGGTCTAGAACTAATATTTGCCTCATATATTCCCAAAGGGGTTCGCTACCTCTGCTGCTGGTGTGAGGGGTACTGCCTGTCTTTCGGTACACTAATAGTTGGAGGACGGTTAGGAATATACATTCATGCCCTGCAAGAAGATGCTCAAAGGAGATTAAGGCATCCATTATTGCAAGTGGCTCCTTGTCATTTGTTCCATAATTCAGCTATGAGTGGTTGAATTTCCTACTGTGCAATGCTACAGGCCTCGAGGGTTCAGGTGTGTCTCCTTGTCCTACCCAAGC
>QFET01025855.1:0-17657 GCA_003316355.1 Tuber calosporum | reverse complement strand
CCTTTACTTACATAGAACCCATCTCCCATTATTAAGTGAGCTAGAGCAACTGGAGTTAAAAGATTGTAAATATCCCCTTCCTTTGGAACTACTTTAACTTTATTTATATAGAATAAATAATATAATTCCGTAAAACAAGGTAATGATCGGGTAAAAAATTGTAAACCGTAATTTACAATACCTAATCTATTATTTTGTACAAAATGAGGATAACTACTACAATAATGTGATAATTTATTAAAGACAAATCATACATATTGTGCTTTATCGCTAGATTGTTTAAAACCTAACCGTGCATTTTTACTTGTCTTACTTGCAATTGATAATCAACCATCTGATAATAATAATCCTATCACAACACTATATTGATAAGGAGCTAATACAATCATATTACTAACTTGTTTTGTAAATCGGCCACAACCAACTAGAGATATTAAATTTGAACCTCAGACTACTAAAGATTTTTGGGAAGCATCAGTAAATCCGACAAATCACTTTAGAAATGATTTATCTTCTTTATCCGAGTTATTTGGCTTATTCTCTTTATCTCCGCTTTTACTTTTAGGTAAAGAGCTTACTGACTTACAATTTAGTAAAGTAGTGGAGAATTTATAAAATCCCATTTTAAAGTTCATCTTGAATACTTTAATAATTAATATTACTAAAAATATAATTACTAAAATTAATAGGCTAATGATCTTTATATTTTTGATTTTTCAACCAAAACTGGACTATATTATCGTAATGTCAAGCGTATAGTCTCTGGGGATCCTACTTATTATTTATATATTTAAATAAATTTTAGTTTCCTGCTGATTGTCCATTGTTATATCTTTAAAATTATACGTATTATAAACGTATTTAAAGCTTTAGGATTTTCAGCATATAGCTTGATTTAATGAACACATCATTGAATGCTCAACAGAAGAAAACGCTTCATTTACACTTGGATTGTAATGCATAGCTAAAGTAACACCGCTAATTATCTGAATAACAAGGCATAAACCTAATAAAGAACCAAAATTTCACCAATAACTAATATTTGAAGGTTGAGGAGAATCTATTATATAAGAATTTACCATTCTTAATAAAGGATGACTTTTTAAAATTCTCATTTTTTGTTGTTTTTCATTTTTGTTTGTTTATATAGTATATTATTACTACTGATTATATTATTACCTGCTGGTTATAGGTATATTAAATGTTAAATTTAATTAAACTAGTAAAAATAAAGTTTAATAATTTACTATATCTTTTTTTTTGTTATATCATATTTCCTATTTATTAACTAATCGGATTTATGGATAAACAAAAATCGAGGAACTTTTTAATATTTTAGTTTTTCTTCTTTTTTAGCTGAAAGCTATTACATAAACTGTTATTGCTGTATAAAGTATATTAAGTTAATACTCTTTTTTGTTTGTTTGTTATATATTACTTATAGTATTAAAAATTGTAATAATTTTTAATTATATTTTTAATATTACTATAAACTTAACCTTAATATATAGCTAAGGAGGAAAATACACACGATATGGTATTTATACATGAAATAAAATCGCTTACATCTACCTATACATGAAAAAATGTTATTATTAGAAATCACTTGAGATAAGCAATTATATCTAATTGAACAGGATCAGAACTAATGATAGTTCGACATTTTTCATCTTATACTACTCTTTACAAGAACATTAATAAAAATTATTTGTACAAGAACAAAATTGATAACAATTTAGATATTCTTGACGACTTTGAATGCCCAGACGAGATTATCAAGCTATTCTAGACGAAAAGCTATGTTAACAAGTTTTACAATTTAAATTACTCTTTAGAATGACAAGATTTAAATTATAAAGATATTTCTTACCCCTTCTCTAGATAATCTTTTTCCTATTTGAATGACTAAATAGGAAAAAGAGGATATCCTCATTATGCTTATATTTATTTTGATAATATAACTGGACAAATTGTAGCTTTTTCTGTTGGAGAAGGATTTACTAATATTACAGATTTTATACAAGAAACTCAGTATCTTTGAAGGCGTATAGAAAAATAAGATATTCCTCCTAATTATATAGATAAAATAAGTTATAAAATTTTAATTCCTAAAGGATTTAATAGAAAATGATTAACAAATAAGTATTTTATACTACATAATATAATATTAGAGCCTTATACATGGAAAAGTAAAAATTTCCCTGAAATTATTAAGGAAGCACATTCATTTTTATCTTTTAAATATAAAAAGATCAATGAGCATCCAAATTTAACTATTACTCAAATTGTACTTACAAAAATCATAAATTTTAATAAATTAATTTCTAGTAGACTAAATTCCATAGAAGATAAAGATATAGCTAATAATAATAAAAATATTAAACGAAAGGTATTTTCTTTAATGTCTTACTTAATTATAACTTTATATTTATTGTTTTCATTATTAAGACAATTTAATAAGTTATATTATGATCTTTTTTCCTTGCCCATTACTGAGCGTAAACCTGATTTAGATAGTATGAAAATTGAAAGTTCATTTAATAATATTACTAATTCAACCAGTTTAATTGAGGATAATTTAAATTTAACAAATAACTCTATAGACATAATTCTACTATCATCGGAAATTTGCATAATTGTTTTAACTATATATTTTTTATATTCTAATTTTATAAACTATTCCAGTGATTCTTCTTCACCCTCCTTTTCTAACACACCAGACAGAGATTTATCTCAAATAGATACAAACGCAGCTCTTAAGTGACAGCTTGAACATTTAAATGAATTAGTTACTCCAGCACAAAAAGAGATTAAGGCTAATTTGAATATTTCTACCCCTGATACTTCATCTTTTCCAAGTAATGAAGGAGATTAATTATATGCCTATACCTTTTTTTGTCATAGCAGACATTAGATTTATATTATTGTAAACCTAACCCATTTTTATAATTAATTTATTATATAAGCAGATTTAATAACTGAACTTCTTAATATTTTTAAATTTTGTTCAAAGTTTTCTATTATACTAATAGGTATATTTGGAATATTTATTCTCTTTTCGTCGACTATAATATATTCTTGTTTTTTATCATCTATAAATACTGTAACAAAACTCTTAATTTGATTAATAAAATTTTCATGCATAACATTAATATAAGTTTTATTCCCAAAATACATATCTGCAAAAGACTCTCTTACTAATATCTCAATAATTTCCATAGTATCTAAAGTTGACGCAAAACAATCATGAATAGTGTATAAATTAATTTGATTTTCCATTTTATCTCTATAAGAAGAGCGAGATTTTAAGATTTTTGGAATTAATATATGTATATTAGAAGAATCTAAAGAATGTATTAAATTAGGTGTTACTCCATTTAAAGTACTAGATTTATCAGCTTTATCAGTTGGTATAGAGATAGTAATAGGGTTACCTTTTTTTTAAAATACTAGATTTAACTTTAATTGAAGAAAATTTAATATTTGTTGTATTTATTTTCATACCAGAAGGTGAAACTCATACTACTGGACAATTTAGCTCTAATAATAATTTACTCATATTCTTTAAATAATCAGTAAAATCCTTTAAGACTGGATGCATAGAATATAAAATTTTATAAATCATATTAACAAGAATTCCCCAGTTTTTACCAATTATTAATCTACTTTTTCCATCTTTGATAAATTTCCCAGGAATTGAAATATATAATTTGTTATTTTCAAAGATTATTCCCGCTTCAAATACCTTTTGTAGATCCTCATTTAAAGTAGGGACAGATACTCCATAAGGAATAGTCATAATTGCCTTTTTAACTGATGATCGTGTAATAATAATATTTGAAAGTTAATTTTTCTCTTCATGATTTAAATTAGAAATTTCTTTTGTTATAAATTTACTAGCCTCTAAATACATATCATTTCGTACATTATTATCACTTATAACATTTACATATTCAGCTAATTTAATATCTCCACATATTCCAGCTAAATGCTGTAATCCTGAACAAGTTGCATCAAATAATATAGGCTGATTACATGTTTTATTTTTACGAGCTTTATCAATAGCTATTAAAGATGCTAAAAATTGTACAGGCTCTTTAGCCATAATTACATCTTCAATAAAACTATTATATATTTCAGAATTGGTTTTAGAAGTATTAAGTTTATCTAAATATCTGTCTATATTTAAATCACACCATTCAAGTCTTTGATCATAAGTTAGACTATTTAATCCATACACATTAGCACTATAATAATATAAATATTTAATGTTATCTTTATTAATACCACCTTCCTCACTAAATAATAATAATCCTCTAGCTAAGTCACTTCTTGGTAGTTTAAATAAGACACATAACTATAGATACGACCTCTGAAATCTAAGAAACAAGGTATATATAAATCTAAATTAGTATACATCATAGCTGTAATTAATATACTTCTGTTATTTCAATAATTTTGATTATGACTTAAAATATCAGTTCTTAATTTCTTACTTACTTTTTCATGATTTGTTAGTCTATATGTAGATTCGTGTAATCTATTCTCTCCATTGAATATTCTAGACTGTGGGTTATCTCACTCAACTAGTATTAAATCTAATAATTCCTTATTTATTCTAAATTTAACACTACTTAAATAGTTTACAGCATCAAATTGATAAGAATTAGCCTTTCCAGCGCTTCTATACCTAGGAGAATTATGAACAACTCCACTATTATTATTAATATAATTAATTTTATCATTATAATATCCTCCAAAGTTATCACTACCTTTAATTCACTCCACAGGCTTACAAATCATAGGTAATCTATTTATATTTAACGCTACATTACTTAAAACTTCTATAAACTCTCTTTTAATACTTAAATTCTTAAAAGTTTTTTTACCTTCACGTTCTATTTCAACATCAAATATATTTGTAGTAAGTATACAATCTAATAATATTTGCCCTAGATTTATCTTATCTATATCACTTCAAGAGTTTAAATCTTTAAATTTAGAAGATAAATTAAATAGAAGAATATTATCTTTTTGTAATCGATTAAGAATACCTTCTTTTTCAAGATAAAAATATTGTAAAACTTTATCAGCTAATCGAATACATATTTTTTCTTGAGTTACTGTTATATCACCTGAAAGGGATTTTAAACTATTTATAAAAGTTAAATTAGCTGTAATTTCATACCCTATAGCACAAATAATTCACACACACTGTGCATTAAGATTATCATAATTCTTACTTAATTTATCATAATTCTCTAAAGTATAATCTTCACATAATAATTCAATACGATTCATAATAGCTTTTCTAGCTTCTTTATGTATTTTTAATAAAGTAGTAGGTAAACCATCTTGTAAGCTATTTACAAAATAATTGATTTCATAATCAAGAATAAATTTCTCAATTTTTATCTCTCTAATAAATAAAGGTAATCTCTCATCATTCAATATCCGTATTACTTCTTTAGTATAAGAAGAATTAAGATCTAGTCTCTCAGATCTTCTTCTAATATATTCAATATTAGGAGCTCCAGCTTTATCCACTAAGAAAATCACATCCCTGAATTTAACCTCATTCTCTAATAAGGTATCAATGATATTAATATTTTCTTCATTACTTACAGACTGCAAGATTTTAAGCTTCATACTTTTATCTAAAAACTCAAGATTTAACTCTTTATGACTTTTCAATAAGGGGTTATCAATAATTATTTGTCTTCATTTAGCCCTGAATACAAAGAAGAAATTATTATTAATGCTATATCTAAACCCACCACCCTCTATCTTTTTACCTCTATGTAAAGCAAAAGGAATATTATCAATATTAGCATTTATTTTAATAAATAATGATTGAACAAATTCGTCAAGATTAGCTATATTATACCCAATTTTATAATTAACATCTAACTTTCTTCTTATATTATACTTTCATCCAGTTTCGGGAATACTCAATAAATCAGTACACAATTTAATATAAACCTTATCATTAGCATTAAACATCGCTTTTCATAATGGTAAAACCAAGGCTAAACCTTCTGCTAGATCTGCATTACCTTTATCTTTTATAGCAATTGAAGATTTTAATTTAGAAATATCATCATAATTTAAACTCACAACATCTTTTTTATTCACCCCATATCTAACCACTCACACAGGGTTTGAATACTCTAAATTACATCATTTCTTTAAAATATCCATCAATTTAGCACATTTATCTTTATCGAATCCTAACTCATATAAAGCGTAACAAGCTAAATCTGTAACTAAAGATTTATTCAAATCTCCATATTCTCACTTTATATTAGTTAATTTAACTACTCAATCCACAAATAGAGCATATATAAGAACAACTCGTATATATAAAAATACAGAATCAATTAAACCTCTGTCTACATACTTATATCCCTCCAATAATCTAATTTCATCTTTACAATTATTTATAAATGAGTCTAAACAGGTATAATCTACACCGGTAGCTTTAAACAGTTCAAAATCTTTAGAGAAAATGTCTAAATGAGTTTGATAAATTTTAATAATTTCTTTAGAAATAGAATCAATGTTTTTATTAACACCAGATGGGTTATTATCTAATGAAAAGTATCTAATATTTAGATCTCTTCTTATCTCACTAGATTGTATTGCTAGTTTCAAATTATTATAATGATTTAAATTTCTCATCTATTAATTAATTCTATTTATACTCCTTAGTAAACTTTATACCCTAATTTTCTTATTTCATCTTTTACTCAATCTATTGAAATTTCTTTGATTAAACCTTCATGATTTGTAACTTTAAGCTTTAACACTCAAGGTTTAATCTTCTCATCAATTAATTTCTGTGAAAGTATTAATCTTTCTCCATTACCAATTAATAATGTTTCAAAATACCAGTCTTTACATATACTTATATTAAAATTATAATCTCTTATATAATTATCATGTATTTTCATCAATTTCTCTTTTTTAATCTTTAAAAAATCTAAATCACCCTGAATTTTATTAAATTCTTCATTTAATGTATACACTATTGGTAAACCCTTTTTTTCAGAAGCACTCCCACTCCTTTTTAACTCTTCTAAGTATTTAAGTACATCATTTATTTTTTCTTCATATTTTTTTATCATATCTTCAAGAGTATTATACATGTGATTATGTCATTTTATATACTCATCTATATCTGATGTAAGTCTTTCTTTTACCAAATCAATAATTTTAAATAACACATCATTTTTATTATCTTTAAAATCTAAAGAATCAGCCATTCCCCTTTTAATAATAAAATTTGATCTTATATAATTAGATAATATTGCTAATTTCAATATATTTAGATTATTATAACTTTTCATCTATAGGGGCTCAATAAAAGAAACATAATCCTCTTTCTATGATTTTAAATAACCCCTATAGATGAACAATACTTATTTAACTTTCTTAATGAACTCGACATTTAAATTCGAGGGAATAAGATTAAATTTACGGTTTAGATATTTCTCATATACTGCTAATCTTCAAAATAGTAAGAATAAAAAACGAATAAATGCTAGTATTGCTATTTCAGTATTAGATCTTGAAACTAATATCAAATATGATTTCACTTCTATTAGAGAGGCTGGTAGAAAGTTAGGAATTCCTAAAACTACTCTTACGAATAGGTGTAACAAAAGTACCTGTTTTGTTTTTAATAATAGATATCAATTTAAACTGAAGGATGCCTTGATAAAGAATAATAATTTTAATAACTTAGCTCTTGTCGTTTATATAAGTAAAGATTTAAGTATTATACCTTATTATGAAAATAAAAAACAAACAAAAAACAAAAAATACCTACCTATTATGAGGGAAAATGATGATAGATTTAATCAAGGAGTTTGAAATAATTGATTATTAAATTAATTGATAGGTTACAAGATAAGATTTATAATTATGGTGAAGAATATAGGAAAAAACATTTTAATGCTATTTTTGATGAACAAAGAAAGATAGAAAATATATACTCACGTATAAAGGAGTTACAAAAACTTAAATTAGTAAGTAAATCTAATGAATGGGATAAAATAAATGAAGAAGTAGAAAAATATGAACAAGAAATAATAGAATTAGATAATAGTATAGCTATTAGGGATGAGAATTATAAGAATCATCTTCAAGATAAACAAACAAATATGACTTTGTGTAATGAATGGCGAATCAAAATATTAGACACAGAATATTCAGATAGAATAATATTATCTGAAAAAACCCCTCATTTAATGATTTAATAAAACCATGATTATTAAAATTTATATTTGAAGACAAGATAAACTTTATTGAATATATTAAAAGTGGGTTATTAAAATTTGAAGGTAGTGGATTAATAGAAGATAAATGTATTGAAATTAGTGATTGTAAATCTTTAGTTGTTTATAAAAAGAAAGAGGTTCAAAAATGGGAAAAATCTAAAAGAGAAGGAGAAGGAGAAGGAGAAGGAGAAAACGATATAGTTGATCCTTTAGAGAATGTTGTAAAATATTTTAAATCTATAGAAGGGAAAGAATCAATTAATTTAAATGATAATAATAAGTTTGAAAAATTTAAAGTTATAGATTTTTATTCTTATCCTGATATTAAGAAGAATTCTTATTCTTATGGTAGAGGATATGGGTTTAGTAAATCATTTGATAAATTTGATCTTGCAAGAGTATACGTTAATATAAATTTCAAAGCTGGGAAATTTAGTCAATTAAATGCTTGATTAATAATAAGTGAATATTTGTTAGCTCTTAAATTATTGGATGATGGTCGGGAGTTTACATATTCAACTAGATGTATGGTAGCAATATTAACTCCGCTCCTATAGGTACTATAGAATATTTAAAAATGGCTGGTAATTCTATGTTATTCACTCCAAGTGTTAATAAAGAACAATTAGTTATGCAATTTTTTTACAATATGAATCAATTAACTTTAAAATATTATGGAGATACTGCAGATGTAATTCTTTACTGTAAACGTTGGTTAACTGATTCTGAGTATGAAGAAGTACTTAATAAAAAAAATCAAAAAATAAAAGATGTTGGTAAAATAGTTAATAAGAAATTTGTAGAAAATAGTAAAAAATTCTTTTATGATATTAAGGAAAGAAGTAAGGGTATAAAAGATGTAACAGTAGATAAATTTATTAAAATAATTTCTAAGATAACAGATGAATTTAATATTGATTTAAATAAAAAAGATTTACATGGATTTGCAGAAATAGATAGTATTTTTGTAGAAGATATTGATGGAGTTAAAAGTAAAAATGAAATTATTAATGAGTTTAATTTAGGTAAAGGGGGTATTGAGAATAAATTAAATTATCAATTCTTTTTAAAAGATAAAATACTTTGACAAAAAGTTAAAATTGAAGACAGTGGAATTATATATAAAGGGGATCTTAAAAATAAGAAATTAGATAAATTAGAATGAAATTTCTTTTATCTTCTTAATAATGCTTATTTAGATAAATTAGATTACTTTTATATTCTTAAACATTGTTTATTAGAACTGAGTGATATAAGTATAATTAAAGAGTTAAGTTTAATTGATTATTTAGAAGATAATGGAGATACAACTCGTTATATATTGAAAGACTTCAATAGCTGATTGGTATATAATATATCAGGAATAGCGTATAATTTTGAAAATATCTATAAATTTACTTCGTTTAAACAAGTTAATAAAGATATAGATATTGAAGAAAAATTTGGGATTATAGATTTAGAATCATATCTTGACGAAAAAGGTAACAGTATTATTTACAGTGCAGCTGCTGTGATAGATGGTGAAAATAATCAGCATGTAGAGTATGGAAATAATCAGAATGAGATTTTATATAATTTATTTAATCATATTTTTACTAAGGAAAAGGATAAAAAGAAAGTTAATAGAGTTAAATATTTCTATGCACATAATGGATCGAATTTTTATTTTTTATTTGTATTAAAATCCCTTCTTTAAGTAATTACCCTGAATTTATGATAAAAGTTACAATTAAAGACAGTTCACAAGTGATAGAAATGAAAATATCTAAAGAATTCCCTAGAAAAGCAGGATTTAAAACAAAAGATAAAATTACTATTGTCTTAAGAGATAGTATGTTATTCCTTAATAGCTCTCTGGAGAAATTATCAAAATCGTTCCTAGGTGAATCTGAAAATGATATAAAAGGTTTGTATCCTTATAAATTTGTTAATAAATCTAATTTAGATTATACAGGACCTGTTCCTAGTATTTCTTTCTTTAATGAACCTACAAATCCTTCTACAATTTCTAGATATAATGAGTTAGTAGCAAGAAACAATAATTTTTATGATTTAAAAAAGGAAACTATTAAATATAATTTAAATGATTGTATACTACTATATAAAATAATGAGTAAATTTAAATTAATAATTTATGAACATTTTTCAGTTAATATAGAGAGAAGTAAAACTATAGCTGGTTTAGCTATGATTATTTATCTAAGTAATTTCTATTCCAAAGAAATGAATATTAAAGTACTAAAAGGGGATATAGAAAGTAATATACGGTGAAGTTATACTGGTGGATTTGCTTGTGTTTATGATAAAGAAATAAAAAAATGCTTATCATTATGATATTAACAGTCAGTATCCTTATGTTATGCTTAATGATATGCCTACTGGAGATCCTATCTTTTCTAGAAGTACCAATTTAGACGATTACTTTGGGTTTGTCTATGCAAAAATTACAAAAACAGATAAAGTCAAAACACCATTATTATATCATAAAGATGAGAAAGGTAATAGTAAATTAGATGAAAGTACAGAATTCTCAGGTTGGTACTTCTCTGAAGAATTAAAAAAAAATATAAACCGTTAGGATATAATATTCAAGTATTGTGTGGATATAAATTTAATAGATCGCCTAATATATTTAAAGGATATGTAGAACAATTATATACTTTAAAAGAAGAAGCTACTTTAAAACAAGACTTACCGTTAAGACAAGTTGTTAAATTATTATTAGTAAGTCTATTCGGACGAATGGGGCAAAAGGAGATTGTAGATAAAGCTGTTATAGTTTCTAAAGAAGAAGCTGATAGAATTTGTAAAATAAGACATTGAACTAAAAAATTTGAATTAAATAAAGATAAATTTTTGGTTGTTATCAAGGGGGGGGGTTCTTAGATGAAGAAATCTTGTCACTTATAGATGAAAAACCTGAAAGAATCAATGTTTTATCCAGAAAACGGAGGGTAATGTCTAGTGTAGCGATAGCTTCAGCAATTACTTCATATGGACGAATGGAAATAACTAAATATCTTATGATGGACGATATTAAAGTACATTATATTGTAACTGATGCAGTTACTATCAATAAACCATTGCCTAATGAATTAATATCTACGAAATTGGGTGGTATGAAGCTTGAATATGTAATCAAAGAAGGAATAATAATAAGTGTAAATACTTTAGTAATGTGTACTGATGATGGAAAGACTATTATTAAGAATAAAGGATTTAATAGTTCAGATAATAATCAACTTAATTATGAAAGTTTTAAAGAAGTATTAAATGGAAAAAGTATTGAGTTAAATCATACTATTTGGGAAAAAGATTTAGAAAAGGGAACTGTTAAAATAAAAGATCAAATATTTACTTTAAAAGGTGGTTAGCTAATTTTTTAGATATTAATATGAAAGATAATAGAAATGATGTGTTATTTAAAGTTATTGATATGATAAAAGAGAGACTTACATTAGATAAAAATGAGTATATAAAAAGACATCATGAGGTTTATAAGGGGTAGAAATATAAGCATAATGAGGAGATCCTCTTTTTTCCCGGACCCTAGCCATTTTAATTAACTATGGTCATTCTAAACTTAGTCTTGTTTTATATAAAGAACCTAAGTTAAGTATATTTAATTTAGAGAAAGTTTCTAACAATAAAGATTATTTGCTTTGCGGAGCAATGAGAAGACGCTGTGGAGTTTGAGGATAATATATTTTCACTTCAGCGTTTAGTCGGCAATACCATTAATAATAAGGACCTTCTTAGAAGAGCGAAGAGAAATCTGTAAGTGAAAAAGATTATTTTTACATAAAAAAAAATTAAGTACTTACATGGATAAGTTAATTAAACTTATTATGAAAATAGTAAGAAAAAGGACTTAAATGTTGAATTAACTGAAAAAGGGAAAATATTAAATATTAAAGAGGAAGGCTTCGCATGAAGAGCGAAGACTATTGGATGAGGTCGTTTCCAAGGATTCTAAGGATTTAAATTTAGATAATGTTAAGAAAGCTTTAGGTGTTGAACGTAGGACTTATGAAAAAAGGAGATACTTAGATAAAAATGGATTAATTCCTAAATTTAGTAAGCTGGGGAGGGAACGGACGGGCGGGCGGGCTACTGCGAAGCCAGCCAGCCAGGAGTAGATAATTTTATGAAATATTTACCTTTATATACTCTTTGATTTCTAATAGTTCTACCTAACGCCCAATGACTACCTTAAAGGGCTTAGCAGCTAAACTAATTGAAGGATAATATTTAATTTCATTTATCTCTAAAACCTCAACCCTTAAAGAAAAGCTGATTTTAATTTGTTTTTAGTCTCTTCAGATCTTTTAATACCTGTTAGAACTTTGCTTATTTTAGCTTTATGTTCTTCCAAATATACACGATTATTTAATTTATCGATAGCTTCAGGAGTTTTAAACCCTATCTAACTTCTCTAATTTTGCCTTGTTTATTGAGAAACTACGCGATTAAGTTTAGCAGCTCTAATTTTATCCTTTGTATCAGCAGTGTGTTTATAACCAGTTGTATTACCGGCAGTACTTCAAATGTTATACTCAGGATTTAACGTATCAATTAAAAATTGTTCCGCTCAATAATATTTTCATCAGCTGTATACTATAATATATAAAACATAAAACTACTAATTTCATATTTTTGAATGCTTTTAAAATAGTTAGGTTAGACATTACAGAACAAGAAAAATTACTATAATAACCACTAATTATTGGAAATACTACTCCCTACATACATTTTATTAAACCAAGCATATTTTCCTTCCTTATTAATGAACATTCATTAATAAGATCAGTATATACTTTCTCAGGAATGTACGGCTTCTAAGGAGTCTAGCCAAGGTTTCAGCTTTTTATAAGTAGATTTAACTTTGATAAAATAATTTCTTATTCCAAAGTAACGATTATTTTTCCTTTACTTTAGGGGTAAAGGTTTGCTTTTACAAATCCCTTTTTTTTGTGGCAGGGTGCGTCAAACCAGCGAAGCCAGGACCTCGAAGCAACACTAGAATAAAAATATAAGCTAAGACCGTATTTTATATAAAAACAAATTAATACAACAAATACCTGTGCCTTTTTCGAAGACTAAGAGAAGAATATCTATTTATATTAATTTTAGAAATAGACAAATCAAGAGACATACGCTATTCTTATGTAAAACTACTTAAACCTTTACCAGAATTTTTACTGCGGATTTAAATACCAAAAAGTCTAAATGTTTTTTCACATTTAAAGGGTAAGTATCAAAAATAAATAACAAACTTGGCCTACTCTTTTTTTTATCTCTAATATTTTGATGGATTCTAAAATAAGCATGATGATTTGGCCATTTTCCAGTAGAAGATAGCTTAGTTGTACTAAACCTTCCATCCGCCCCTATAAACCCTACGTATATAATATTATCATTTAATGACGAAGACTGCATAATATTTTCTGTATTATATAGTATACGTGTTAGAAGTCAGATTAAAATACACTAGCATCTAAATTTTTTTTTAAGAGGCTTTATATGTTAGTAATTCCTTAAAATCTGACTTTATTAAGTGTAAACCCTTTATCCAGATTTGTATCATAATGTAAAATATATAAACTTAGTTGACTGTAAAGGGTAAAACAAAAAGTGTGGCATTATTAAATTAATAATATCAAATAATTTTGATACTCTATAAAATACATATCGCTTATCGCCAGTATACTCAATATTACCTACATTTTTATAAAGAAAAAAGCTTTTAGACTGTGCATTATATCAGCTTCACTATGGTGAGATATTATTTAATAAATAAGTATTACAGAATAACCTAATTTAACATTATTACTTTTGCAAACATTTACCCTAAAACAAGCATCAATATAACCTGTAACCCATGAAGGGTGTAATATTTTAACATCCTTATTGGGACCTCTGTGAGGGGAACTTGTAGAATAGGATCTTCGCTGGTTAAAAGTTTTTAGCTCGCTCGTGACTCTTATCGATTAAGGAAAAGGGGGTAAAGGTTGAAGAGATTTCAACCTTATTTAAATTAAAAAAGCGAAATAAAGGAATAATACGAGTACAAAAACGGACTTTAATTTTAATTAATGTAAATCTAAAGCGTCTTTAATGTAAGAACTAGTTAATACCACGAATACCTGACTTTGTATAAAAGAGATAGCAATTTCTAAACCACAGAAAGCAATAATGAATGACAAAGGCAAAAGCCCTATTATGAAAAAAATTAGACCGCTGACCATAATATTATAAGTTAAACCACTTAAAATTGCAAGTAACAAATGGCCTGCTGTTATGTTCGCCGCTAATCTTAAACCTAAAGATATAGCTCTAGATAAATACGAGATAAACTCTATTAAAACTAGAAAAGGTAGTAAGCCTAGCGGACATCCTGCAGGTACGAAGAGTGAGAAAAACCCTAAACCATGCTTGTGAAGTCCTAATAAAGTTGCTCCTAAAACTATAGTAAAACTAATTGAAAATGTTAAAATAAAATGAGATGTTGAAGCAAAACTATAAGGACTCCTTGATAAAACGTATAGATTTATCAAGTTGGACTATATCTTAACTACTCAATTTTAGAGTAGTCTTTTACGTTTAGTCTCTGAGAATCCTACTCATAATATAATTTATTATTTTGGTTTCCTGCTGATTGTTCATTGTTTCATCTTTAAGAATTTTTACGTTATTTAATGCGTGAAAACATTATTAAGAATCGTATCCTAAAGCTTTAGAAGTTCTCAGCATATTGTAAAATTTATATATTTATTATTATATTTATCTTCTATATACGATTATATATACATCTTTCAATGGGATGGGGAAAAATTTGATTCTTGTATTCTTTTACTATTCATATTATTTATAATTTTTTCTATTTTTTTTATTCCTTCTTTTGTTAAATGATCTTTAGATTTTATTAACTCTGCTATTTTTACAAAATCTAAATAATCTTCTTTTTTTACACCTATTATTGGATATTCATTAAAAATAGGTATAATTTTTTCAATTATATCAGAAAAAGTCATAATATGAAAATATATTTCATTTCTACCTAATGGTTCATAAATTTTTCCACAACCTAAATAGTCAATAAAACTTTCAATTAATATTTTATCTCTAATATGTTGACAAATTGAAAATTTTAAGCTTATATAAGTTTTGTTTATAGATTTTTTAATAACTACTTGAAAGCTACCTTCAGCTTCAGTAAATCCTCTTAGTCAATTTAAATCTTTGATTTCTGTATCTTCAACCTTAGGTCTTTCCACTTGTATTATATTAGGAAATGACTCTTTAATTTTTTCTGATAAACCTAAATTTAATGAAGCTTTTATATTTACTATTTTTTGTAAGCCATCTAAAGTTAAATGTTCTTTATTTTTTATTAAATCTACAGATTTTTTAAATAAAAGATAATCTGCTCATTTTTTAGTTATTAAAGGATATTTATCTAAATGATTTATTATAACATATAAATTTTTTAAAGAACTAACTCTATATTGAATTGCATCTTTTCCAGATTTATATATTTTACCTACTCCTAAAGTTATTTGTATAGCTTCTAATATTTTTCTATCTTTACTATGTAAATTAATACTAAAGACAGGTTTAACTTGTCATCCTTTAAGCATTCTACTATCTTTATACATAGAAATAGAAAAGCAGCCCTCACCATCTGTAAATCCTGTTATATAATAAGGATGAAGATAATAAGAATTTTTATTATTAAAACTATATTTAGTAGCAGATGAAGATGTAGAATACAATTTAACTAAATATTTATTGATTTTGAAGATAAATATATTAATAAATAAGGATAAGCACCTTTTTACTAATCCTATAAGATTGTTAATTAGAATAAATATAAATAGTGAGTAAAGAAAAGGAAAGTAGATCTGACCTCTTGTCTCATTTATTTGACTCACAACTATACTATGAATTGTTGCATAGATTGATTCTTGGGAAATTGATCAGTTATTAGAAACTATTTTATTGTTATTAGTAGCAAAAAGGTTTAAAGATAATACTATTAAAACACCAATTATTAAATATAACCCTATATTGGTTATAGACATATTAATATTACCTAACAATGGAACATCTAAACTAAGTAAATTTCTGACCTCAAACTGATCCATTGGACTTGTTATATTCTTGAAAGAAAGCATTTAAGCCTATTTAATAATTATTTGATAAAAAGATAAAAAAGAAATTTAGCTTTGATTAAATTAATTTAAATTAATTTAATTTACTAGTCCTGTAAGCCACGAAGAGGCATTTCTCATATTACAGGTTGTTGTGGTATGAGTGTATGTCTAGCATAATATAATATTAATTGCACTGTGAGAAAAGATTATCCACTTTTTATTTAAATACATTAATGAAAGCCTTAAAAAAAAAAAAAAGCCTAAAGAGAGCAGTGTATGAATACATTTCATAAAGATGTCTTACAGTACAATAAACCTAAAATAAATTATTTATAAAAATAATGATATTGACTTTAAAGTTAACATTCACAAAATTTAATAAGCATTATACCTTAAGCTAAAAGAAGACAAAAAAAAAATAAAACACAAAACAAATCCAATAAAATAGTCGCTCTAGTATAATAACACTAGGGATAGAATATTAACAGAGAATATCCGATTTGAACGGATGTGGCTATTTTAGCCAAATAAATTTCAAGTTTATCACCTTAAACCAAGCTCGGTCAATTCTCTTTTATTTTTTTTTTTGTTCACAAACAAGAAGCACGCCTTGAAGTTAAATTTTTCCTCCCCCCCCCCTTTCAACTTGATTTTCTTTCCTACCGAATTTCAAATTGAAATTCCTATTTTTTAAGTATTACAGTTTACTAACACAACCGGAAATTATTTATAAAATCCCTTCTTATAAAAAGCAATGTTGCAAAATAAAAAACAAAAAATTAGCTAATCTACTATTTTGATTACAGATATTTTCTTAAAAGAAGCTTTGAGTTTATCGGAGGACAAATATCTGGATAGACTTTCTTATTTTACTCTAAACCTATTGCAGCTGCACTTATTGAATCATAAGTAGTCGTCTTATTATTAGATAGATAAAAAAAAAAAATTAACAATATTTAAGCCGGTTTCCTGATACTTAGGGTTTTGGTTTCCCAAACATAGGATTATTTTCTCTTGTATGTCCAGAGTACAAGGAGCAGGCGGAGCCCTAATTTTATCTGATATTTTTTTTCTCATGTTTCATCGCTAAGAGTTTTTCCTTAAATTTAAAACAGTTTCTGCTGAATGTTTGAAATCTAAAAGAGAACCAGCTTTTGTAAGGAGGGAGGGCGCGAACGCCCCCCCCCCCCCGAAGTAGGCTCATACTCCCTTTAGGCAT